>CAJUYH010002489.1:0-39727 GCA_910591685.1 Galerucella tenella
TAAATCCAAAATAACAGAAAAAATTGAGTTACACGGAATGTCAAATTATTTATAATAATTGTTAGAAATATCCATCATTTTGCTCTATGCATTCACGAGCTGGGGGTGGTTCTAAAGTTATGGCCTTCGAAAGGATTGGACTAAATGGATAAAACACCCTGTATCTCTGTTAATAATTATATTAGACCAATTATACAAGGCTATTTGGAACCACCAAAGTGTCATCTACTTGCAGTTAAACTATGATGGTTAAACTATGAAACACCCTGTATAGGGTCCAAACGAAAAGTTCCTATGAGCATGTGTAATAGGTTTCTCCGTTGGTGAGATGCAGGGTGTTGTTTTTTTGTAACAAACTGATTTTAGTATAGCATCATTCATTTATTCATACGTTTGGTTTGGCTCAACAGCCAAGGCACTTCCTTCCTTCCTTCCTTCCTTCCTTTCAGTTACCTACTTCCATTCCAGAAGCTTC
The DNA here is from genome assembly GCA_910591685.1 of Galerucella tenella. Taxonomy (NCBI): domain Eukaryota; kingdom Metazoa; phylum Arthropoda; class Insecta; order Coleoptera; family Chrysomelidae; genus Galerucella; species Galerucella tenella. The sequence continues at coordinate 476 of CAJUYH010002489.1, forward strand.
GTATCTTCTATATAGGCCATCAATTCACCTGGAGGGATCTTCAGTAGTTGTGATGGTTGTGCTATTTCCACTCCAAAGTGCTTCCGCCTGAGTCTTTGTGAGCTCTCACAGAAGCAGAGTATGTGAGTAGGTGTTTCATCGTAGAGTTCACTAACTTCGCCCTTCCTGTGCAAATGCTTCCTCGAGGTACAGTGTCCAGTCACCAGGTCGGTAAATGTCTTAAAAATTTCTCTTGTCCAGTTCCTTGTCCAACTAATTTAGTAGACTTTTTGTATGGAGGTGTCCTTGTGTCCATTTGAGTTGGTGTTCCTTAACTAGCCAGTTCTTGACTTCCCCTCTTATGTAATCCTTTGTGATTCCACAAAACGGTTCTGGGCCTGTAAAGACTCCTTTAGAGCCTTCTTTAGCTAGCTGGTCTGCCATTTCATCCCCTACAATCCCCTTATGCACCGGCACCCATATTAGAGACACTTTGTCGTCTCTTGCCACCATATTAAGTGACTCTTTACAGCTTTTTACCATTTTAGACCTAGTTGTTGGATTCCTGATAGCTTCAAGCAGAGCCTGGCTGTCAGTGGAAATTTCAATTGTTTGACCGATATATGGGTAGTTCTACAAAAATAGGAATTATTCGACGGTGCTTCTGTCCATATACTTCTTGAGTAATTTTATAAGTGCGGTAACTAGCCAATGATATAACTTAGGATGCTTCAGTAACGGTACAGAAGTGGCCAGTCAAAAATCATTTATTTATGATTTCGTGGACATTTTTCATAAACATCTGGACAGGGGACTGGGAACGATTTGAGGGAACTGAAGCTTTATAGGAAATAGACAAATTTGTATTTTTTATTAAATATCTTTAAAATAGAAAATATTCAAATCAAGAATAGTAGTTCTCTTTTCACAAAACATAAAATAATGTGAGTATCATCCATCAGATAATAACGTTTTTGTTTTTCTAGTTTATTCTGAGTAACAAATTATTTTTTGCCTGCTCATAATCTACTGTGTTTGCCGTCTTCTAGAAAAGTTTCTACTACATCCTCATATGATTTTTAGATTTTTTCACTTGCTTTCTAGTTTTTGTCGATTGCCAAACCATCTTTCAGGTAATAATCCTATTTTGATGTTTCCACAGCTTGTTTCGTTTGACGGCTTCTCCTAAGAGTAGCTTTCGTGCAGTTCTATTTTTAGCGTGGATCTCCAATTTCCCTAAGTTTTCAGTAATTTGTTTTCCTATTATTTCACCAAATACAGCTTTCTTTGCTACTTCTGCTCGTGTATTCTAATTTTCAGCTTGTTTTACTAGTTTTGGAAGTGGATGAAAGTGCTTCTGACTTCTTCAAACGACAAATCCTCTTCTTATATTTATTCAGTTGTGCTTTGAGTTTTGCTATCCTATCATCTCAGCTCAGCTCAGCCTCCTCAACAATTTATCCAGCAAATAGCACCAGAAATATGTTGTTGATTATTCTTCATTTTATTTCACGTTTATCTAAAAAATTTCAATTTCACTACTCATTTTAGAATCTGACAACAGTGCCCTGAGGCAAGACTCCACATACATTTCTCTCGAAACACGTGCTGCTCAACAAAGTTGCCGTTTTTTCTACCAGTCTTATTGGTAATACCGCGGAAAAGGCGCAAATGGCAACACTCTCTGGAGGCTTAGCTTCCATCAGTTGCAATGATATACGAACCAATACGAACTACGGAATACAGAATACGAGCGTGGGTTCGTGCGTGCTTGTTTTGTTTTAGAATTTTAGATGATTAGCGGGAATAATTGAGTTTTGTTTTTTCTTGATACTTTTAAATTAGTATTTGAACAAACTGATGTTATTTTCTAAGTTTTACAACATAAATTCACTGATATAATTTACTCAAGAGAGCGTTTGAAGCATCTCATTGATAAAATTTCAAGTTTCCGTAATACAGAATTTCATTTTAATATTTTATTTGAAAATTTTCCAACAAAGTTTTCCACTGGTTATCACTTAGACCCCTTATTACAAGCATCCGCATTCAATTCTGGAGAATGCTGCTTTTAAATTATACTACGATAGGTCAATTATCACCAATGGACGGGTGACTACGAAGATAAACAAACATATACTTCTAATTTTAATTATATATAAATATTGTCTGAATGAAGTAATAATTTTAAATAACATTAGGATAAACTGACATAATCAGGTAATATTCATTTCATTATTCACAATGGCAGAATCAATAAGATTCATGAAATTAAATTCAAAATTCAAGGTTGACTGCATCATTGAATATTTTTCTGTCAATATCATACATCCACTCCCTCACAGATCGTTCAAAATTTCTATGATTATTAATGTTTCTCAAGTTGGGATGTGAAATATTAATAAATTCTGCTCACATAAATTCTTCCGAGCGTTGACCGATTGTTTTAACACATACAATTGATTATATCTTCCTTTGATTTCGTGTTGTGACAATGTTGGACTGGCTGTAATTACCTTTTCACAGAAAATGTGTCTAACATCAGATATTTTATCTACTTCCTTCACAATTTCCTACGAATAAATTTTCATTATAGTAAAGCGTGTTAAGCAACTGAGATTGAACCATCGGGAAATACAAAATTTCAAGATTTTTCCCAATGTTGGAAAATTGATAAAGTATCTAAATTTGGTTAGCAGTCTTTTCAATTTATAAATGTCAAGATAATAGTAGAATACTATTATCTTTATATCTATTGATAGCAGGCGAGGCTTAAATATAACAATTGTTACAGAAAACTGTAATTGAGCAAAACAATTTTCAAATTATTATTGACGTCGTTGTTAGAGCAAGCGTACTTTTGAACTTTCACCAGTTTTACAAAGCCAAACTGTTTTGAGCAAAGCCTATCATTTTTTGTTGGTTCCCAATCCTCAATCTTGGTGTTTCTCAAGCATAATTTGAGTTATCTGTAGGAAAGCTTTATTAAAAAATAGAAAAAGACCATGAAGTGATCGAAATAAAATATTCCTATTTCAAAATGACAATAATTATTTTTTTGATTGAAATGGACATAGAGATTCATTTTGGAGGAACAAAATAACCCCACTATTTATTTTTTGAATTCCTCAGAAAATTCTGGACATAATTCATGCACAATGACCTATACATTTTTTAACTGTATCGGAAATATAAAGTGTTTCCAGATTTATTACAAAAATTAACATAAAAAATGGAATTATCTTATTTCACAAATTCGCTTCACCCTATAGTTTTTTTTGGGAAAAATGATCATTAAAAAAATTAAAATCGACATGTCCAACCGTGTTTTTCAACACGTTCTCATTTATTCGTTATCAAATTTATTGGAACTTTAGTTCTTTACGTCAGGTTATGTTTGAGCGACCAGGGGCCGCGACGCAAAAGATCTGACCGTTACGTTACGCTACGTTATGTTACGTTGCTTCGTTATGTGCCTTGCTTGCGTGCGTGTGCTATCTCCTGAGTCCCTCTCTCGTTTACGAGACGATATGCTTCGGCCGGGAATCGAACCCGGGCCGCACGCGTGAAAGGCGAGCATTCTAACACTGAACCACCGATGCTATATTAAAATTATATGCAAAGCTGGTAATCGCAGTACCTACTGGTGATCTACTTGAATTTGTTCGGATAAATTTTTACTATTATTTCCATAATTTTTTTTGCGCGATTGATCTTTTTTGTTTATTTACAGCCTTGCATGTCAGGACGGTAGGTTGTGTTTACTGGTTTTTAAGTTTAACACGTCGGTAAGTGATTTACTTACCGTTAAGACGTCGAAAAGTAATAAATAGCATAAAAACAATTTCACCAAAATGCAAAATATATTTTAAACTGATCGACAAGTATAAATGTCACTTTTGACATTTCGTTCATTTTGAAGAAATTTAAATTATTTTATTCGGAATTTATTTCAATACGATCGCGCAACAAATGGTGTAAGCATCTCGAACGTTAAGGGTAATTACAACGTTTGCATGTAGATTTTTCTCGTAAAATTGGACAAAATGATATGGGGATTAAGGGGTCTAGCACATTTACTTTTCGAAATACAGGGTGTTGAAATTTTGAAAACTTGAATGTTTTAATTCGATAACTTCAAAATGGATGGATAAATTGATTTGATATTTGGCAGTTTGTTTTTAAATGTAAAAGGGCATATTTTGATAGAAATAGTAGTTTGTGCAACTAGTGTGGATATGATGGCCATATCGCACGAGGACGAAGTTTGAGCACGACGCCTTAGGCGGAGTGCTCAATCGTTCAAGTGCGATATGGACAATCCACACGAGTCGAACAGCATATTTTTTCTACGACCCACTTAAGAAAAAATCTAGAAAATAAAAATTTCTATAAACTCGAATTAAAAATTTAACAATTCAATTTTATGTTTCCACTAATTTTTTTGTGGTAAACGTACAGTTTTTGAATGTACAATTTGTATAATGCTACGGTTTCCCTTTTTAAATATACGATGCTGTTATAAGTAGATGTTGCCAGTCGGACTCCCTCATGAAGGGTACCGTACCATTATCTATAATAATGAATATTCTGCTAAATATTTCAAACGTCTACCTGTTGTCGTTATTAATATCAAGCAGAATAATTATTTGAAAATAAAATTAACAATGAATAAAATTTTTTCACGGGGAATCGAACCCGGTTCTACCGCGTGAGAGTCTGGTTTGCTTACTACTCGACCACCGAGATATATGCAAATTGTTTATTTCCGCTTAAAAGGAACTAAAGTTCCTACCGTGTGTACCGCGACACGTTCTACCTTTTCCATCTCGCAATTCCACACTGTATAAGTCGAATAATCTAATGTTTTCCTAACCTTACTACAAACTTGAAATCACGGCGATATAGTCAGGCGTCTGGCCGCTTTAAGTTTACCACATTTGGATTAGAAAGTTATAGCGATAAGATTTTCTGTTAGTCGGAAATTTCAGCAGTACTTAAACGTTATTTTCACCTGGCTTGTAGCAGAAAATTCCTAAAATTGTGTCTATTAAATATTCCAGTTTACATTTGAAAAAACAATAATTACGACCCTTTTCAGTGATTATGATCTTTCTGATTGAAAAAAATCTTCTTCCGGATATTTATCAATTGATTATCTGAAAAAGGAAGTAACCTATCGACATGATCTTGTTCGATTGATAAGAAATTTTCGAAAGCAGAACTTTTACTTTTGTCACACAGACTAGACATAGGAATTTTTTTCTTGAAGCCCGCTGTCTTCAGATGAAAATAATACATCCACTATACAATTAGTTCACAGTACATGAGTTTGGTTCGTGAAGCACTTTTTTAATTATACATTATTTTTCAAGAATATATCATTGAATGTATGGAAATAGATTTGTCTATTTTATTAATATTATTCCATTTTCAATGTATTTAATGGAAAAAAGTATGATTTAGTTATACCTCACAACTTTATTGCCGTACAATGAGTTTCTTTAAATTGAATCAAATCTTATTAATTGGGGATAAACAGTAGACAAAACCAGAAACTTGCTTGGAACCAGTAACACGAGTTTTCGACAAATAAAGTCATTAGCGTTAACACAGTTCCTTATCACGGATAAAAACTAGAAAGGAATACCATATACCAACTAAATAGGTTGATTTATAATTTTCTGAATATTGTAGACAAGTTGAAATAAAATATACACCACAAGCGTAGCAAAACGGGCTTTCTAGAGCAATTTATGAGAATTTAATGTAAATAGTGAAAGTAGCGTAAAATGAAACAAAATACCTACAGATCTTTGGTAACAGGATGGGGTTATTTTCTTTAATAAATTGTCAACTAAATATAAAACTGTGTACGAAGTTATTATTAGAATAAAAATTCAATCTGAAAAAAAAATATTAAGTGTGAAAAGTAGTATATTCTAAAATTGTTTGAATAACAGTTTTCAATAATTATGTAGATCTATCTCTATCGGACGTATTTTAACTTATAGTATATTGAAGTATAAGTGGATATTAAGGTCTTTAAAATACGCGCGAGCAAGTGCTTTAGAGATCAGTTATCCACAAATACTTTACGCTATTTTTTTCATTGGTTCACTTAGAAATTATAAATACTGGTCTATAACTACAACAACAACAAGAAATGAAGGCAAGAACTAATAATGTAAGTAGAATGGCTGAGTTCGTGATGCTACAGTATACCTTGCGTTGTCATGGAAATGAGGAAAACATAAACTTATTTGCATTTTGTCTTTAAGATTTATTGCTGTCACCGCAGAGCATAAAAATAAATTCTAATATCGATTTTTAAGTAGTAAAGCAGAATCACGGTTACTACCACAAAAATCTTTGGAAAATCGAAATAATATTATCTCAAACAATACCAACTGTAGGTACTTTCCATTTTCATTTACGAAATTGAAATTGTTAGATATTGTTTGAATAAAGTTTTTGACGTTACAAAGTACTCAGTAAGATCAATAATAAAAAAATTGTAATTAAGACTATAGATAAAAAAATACTTATAGATGGGAAACTGATCCGTGGCGCCCTCTATTTGTACGGGTGGCGCCACTTTGAAAGTCCCGTCAGTACCTCTAGCACAAATCAGATGGTCGTGAACTTCGCTAACAGCCGGAAAAGAAGATTGCTGTACTTCTACAGTTTTTGGCGGAACATTCAAAATTACTGTAATTTTACTTTTATTGCAAAATGACATTTATGGTGCATTTTTTGATATTTATTTATTCATTTATTTATAACCAAACAGGCCTAAAGGCCTAATTACATGGTCAATAATTTTTAAATTCACATTAACATTAACAAATTAATAATGGCAATAACATATCCCAAGTATGGATTGTATAAACGAATTTTGTGAATTGCAGAGGTTCAAACAGCTTTGCAATAGTCAAATTTATATTGATGTATTCAATATATGCCCTAGTATAATATTGTGAAAAACTTTTCCAGTCAAACTCCAATCAATATCTACTAATACGTTGAAATTATTTATTATTTTTATAATAGTTATAAGAGGGTCCCTAACGGTTAAAAATACATTTGGTATATGAAACATTAGCATTGTGCGAGTGCGACATCCAGGAACATTAAATGGAATAGATGAAAGAATTTCAGGGCAGTTAATTTTACCATTAAGAACTTTGTACAAGAACATAACAGCAGATAATAGTCTTCTTTGCTCTAGCGATAAAGTGTTGAACTCATATCTCAAATGACTTGATCTAACTCTATTATAGTCCGGCCAGGTACGATATTTCTTATAGTATAAGTATCTGAGGAACTTGTTCTGGACCTTTTCTACCATTTCCAAAGTAGATATGTATTCTGAAAACCAAATAATTGAGGCAAATTCTAATTTAGGTCTTACTAGAGCAAAATAGAGGTATTTTATAGTGTTGATATCATTAAAGTTTGCCGTTTGTCTCATTATAAATCCAAATAATATTTCATTTAAAGTTACTTAATATTAGATTGATATTACAATAATAACAATCAATCAAGTCAAGTAAAATTGAAGGAAATGTCAAAAAATGGACCACATCATGTCTGAAGTGGGAAAATAAAACAATAATTATCAAGTTTATATATTTTTTCTACTAACGTGCGGAAAGTGAATCTTTTCCGCACTAAAAAGCGTGCGGAAAGAGTCACTTTTCCGCACTAGTGCGGAAAGTAAATTTATTGACATTTGAGGAATATACTGACATTTGAATATTCAAAATATGTATTTTGTATATCCAAGTTTACCAAATGACTGAAAAATTAATAAATTTATTATAATGCTGCTATAATTTTCAATAAAAAAACAACTTATTTTTCAATCATTTTTTAATGGCCCTGGTATAAGCCTCATCAAATGAATGTCAAATAATAATAATTAATTTGTTAATATGCATTTAATAAGAAATGTATCTTTATGTTAGGATCTTTATGTTATGTTAGGAGCAGAATTTGCCAAAAAGCTTGATCAAAAAAAAGAGATCCAGAACAGAATAAACAAAGGAAACAAATGTTTATATAAGCTAAAAAATATATTAAACAGTAAAGTGCTAGCTAGAAGTGCCAAAATAAGAATATATAAAACGGTACTAAGACCCATAGTGCTATTCGGAAGCGAAACATGGACACTGGGTAAAAATGAACAAAATATGCTAGCGATTTGGGAAAGGAAATGTCTACGCAAAATTTATAGAGGGAAGAAAATAGACGACATATGGCAGAGACATTATAGGTACTGCAAAGGGAAATAGATTGAGATGGATTGGCCACATACAGAGAATGAAAAATGAAAGGGTACCCCAAAAAATAGTAGAAAGCGGGATAGGAGGAAAGAGGAAAAGAGGACGACCCAAAGCAAGATGGATGGAAGAGGTGTTAAAAGACCTTAGAACACTAAAAATAACCAACTGGAAAAAAAAAGCAGAGAACAGGAAAGAATGGAGAAAGGAAGTCAACAAAGCCATGGGCCTTCTAGGCCTGCAGAGCTGATTATATATATATCTTTATGTTAACTTTTGGGTTATTTTTCGCATGCTAGTAGAAAAAATAGTGTACCTAACACGTGCGTAAAGTGACTTTTCCGCACGCGATTGCTGGCCGAACTCGCTAAAGCGTCGTTCGGCCATCTGCAATGGCGTGCGGAAAAGTATCACTTTCCGCACTTGTTAGGTAAACTACTATTATTGAATAAAAAACGTATACAATTAATGAAACGTTTTTTTACATATTTCAATGACAAACATTAAGAAAAATAAATGTTAGAAATTCAACAACAATGCTGGAAATTTCAAAGCTGTATGGAATAATAACTACTTCTGTCACTTTTTATTTAATGAAACATGTTTTTTTTTAAGATGAAGCTTACCGAGTGCACCGCACAGTTTTTCACAATACATATTCTCGACATTGTCTCTTGAAATAAAAGTCCCACTATAAATAATATAGATTAAGTCAAACATAATAGTGAAACTCTGTGTACATGTACTAGTACTTATGTTCATTTCATTTCATATTTTCTAATGTAGGGATACCTTGTTATTGAACAAAATCTCTTCAAGCCATGTTGTCAAACCAAATTTGTGCTTATTGTTATCATTGTGACAGATTGCATAATAAATTAATTCACAAAAAAAACACGTTAGGATGTCAGCGCTGATATATGTGGAATTGAATTAGAAATTTTAGTACTGATGGGACTCTCTATGTGGCAGCACCCTCGCGCCTTCAGAGATCCCCTATCCTGAATAAGACTCCTCGAGTTGTTGATGTTGCTATGGTAACTTTAAAAATCGCGCGTTTTTGAAAGTTCGATTTAAACACGCTGAGGCGTGTTTTCAATGGGTAATATGGTTCACCAATGAAAAAAAATCCCAATTTTACACAAATTTCACCCAATTAAGTGGCATAATAATTATAATAACCTACCTACCTATAACTACTTGAATTCTTGTTACTTATGATAGTTATTGTTAATTTTGAAATCAATTTTTATCTTGACTTTAATTGTAACATTTTATGTATTAGTATGTCAGATGTTGATTACACATTATTTGGTGAAATTATCACGTGATCGTAGGAAAAATACTGTACCTACTCGTGCGGAAGTGACTTTTTACACTCGTGTAATATTTCCCACTCGTGTGAAAAATGTCACTTTCCGCACACGTTATGTATTTCTCTAATACCAAATAAACAATAATATGTTGTCGGGTTGATGAATAAGAAGATTTAGTTAATTGGTGACAGGTCGAAAAATTTTTCTGTATACAGGGCTGCTAAGAGAATGATGAGCAGTTCAAGTTTGAAAATTGTTATCTCACCTTATAATTATTCCCTGGCCGAAAATATGGGTAGTTTATATCCACTTCCCTCTATCCAATCTGAAGTTTTCGAGATTATAACTTGTATTTGAAAACATTAGTTATTCCAGCATTTTTATTGTGTTGGCGTAGGCTGTGTTATTCATTCTTTCATTTAAGCACTCTGTGTAATCACCTGTTGAATAAGATAGTATTAATTATTGTCATTATTTCATTTGAAGTCGATGGAATCGTTAAGTGATACAAATATGAAACAAATGACTCGTTTGGAATTAAACCACGAAGATAATCTAAATTTACTTTCCATATAATGGTAAATCCGACAGGGTTGCTTGATAAACATGAAAAGAACATATTCCAAATAGTAATGTTTATTGCACTTAGTACATTTAGAAGTGGTTTGCAGTATTTTCTTACGCTTCCTTTCATCCCAAAACTTCCAGTTATTTGTTAAAATCAACACACCCAAAAACCCAATAGGTCATTGCATGGCCGCATTAGACATTCTTCGACTGGCAAGACCAAGACCAAGACAGAATGAACAAGAACAAGACTAATACCAAGACCGACTATGCAAGACCAAGACTGAATGCGCAAGACTCAACCAAAAATTCTTTTTCACAGTAACTATATGAGATAAAATCGTCAACATATGCTTTTCTTGGAACAATATAAGTTGGCATGTCGAATTGGCAGTTTTTTTTACTAGATTTTAACGATATACATAAAAAAACAAAGAAATCGCTGTTTAATAAAAAGGATCTACGAAAATGTTGATGAAAAGTACATAGTCTTTGTCCCAATGTCTGGTTAACACATATCTAAAATTCAAAGGAAGATTACTTATTTTTCAATATTTTCATTTTTCTCAAGGAGTTTTTTTTGCTTAAAGGTCAATTTATGCGTTGGAGAAGGGTAAGTTCTTGAGTTTTCATAAATATATTTTGAACTAGAGAATCATTCTCTTGACAAGTTGTGACAAGCTCATATCGCGACGTACATGATAAAGTTTCTGTATTCAAGACGATTTGTGACAAAGCCGTTGCACAGTATAAGAATGTAGTAATGTAGTAATGTAGTAGTAATGTTTGTTGCCTAAAAATGAAATGTTTACAAAATGTTTTGAAAGATGTTCGTTAAGAAATTATGGCAAGACCAAGACTAAAACCAAGACCAAACAAAATACAGCAAGACCAAGACCGAGACCAGACAGATTTGAGCAAGACCAAGATCAAGACTGAATAAGCAAGACCAAGACCAAGACCGAGACTGTTCGAGTCTTGGTCTTGTTCTTGCTTTGCTCATCACTACTCACATGCTGGGAGTAGACGTGTTCAAATCTAATTTTATCATTTTACCATAAATTGAAATAAATTTTCATGTAACGATATAATAATCCAATGAAACTAAATGGTATATAATCAAAATTGAAAACAGTTTCAATATCCAATAGTGTTTTTACAGCTCTCAAATTATACAATTTCTCCATTACAAAGCAAACCAAAATACATGGAATTTCATTGAAATACATGTGAAATTTTTCCGATGATATGGATACTTTCATGAAAAAATTTCCGGTATTCAGTTCAATGATTTTTAATTCCGAAATTATCCATGAATACGGATTAGCAAAACAAAGAATACGGTGTGAAACACTAAATGGAATACATTTATATAACTTTCCAAAAAAATTCGTTTCGGAATTAAGCAACAAGAAGGAATGGGGAAGGAATCAAGTTATCTGAACAAGTCAATTAGAAATATACTGGGGGACTTATTCTGGAGTAATGGTGCATCCAGTATATTTCCAGTTAACATGCAGATGAATCAATATATTAAAAAAAACTTTTATTAAAAGCTGTTTTTTTTGTAAACCTAACAAGTAAATTTCTAGTGTAACTTAGTTTCTTCAATAGTTTGTGTGTATCAAGGTAAAATGTAAAGTGAAAGAAATTTAAAAAAATATTTTATTACTGCATTACTCACATTATAATGCATGTAGTACATTGCAAAACTTCTAAAATCTAATGATATTGAGATCAAAAAAGTTCAGACCATAAAAACAAATTTATTCTTGACATATTTTAGATAAAGTACCGAGGAAGCAAATATGTCATTTCTTTTGAGCCAAATCTGGATGTCTTGAGCTTCTTGTGTAACACCTAAAATACAAAAAGTTATAGGTATATAGCCACAAAAAATAAAAAAAATGTAGGTGAAAATGCAGTATTTCAAAATAAAAAACCGACCTGTTTCAGGGTTTTTGTAACAACGACGTAGTTTTAAAAATAGGTAGAGGTTGGCCAAAACCTCGTGAGCAACCCAAAATACACGCCGCGGCGTGTATTTTGGACATTTCGCAAATTGACATTAATGTTTTGTTGTTTTCCTCCCAGATTATTAACAAATGATCAGTATTACTTATTAGGTTTTCAGAGTAGTCAAGCGAGTTTGCGAGATAAAATAATTTCCTTTTTTCCAATGTTTCAATAGTCCACAATGTATATTGTAAACGAAAAGTGCAGACATACATAACTACTGATAGATAATACCTATACCTACAGGGTATCCCGTGAATTTGAGGGTTGGTAGCTCGTTACAAAATATTGAATACAATTCTTCTCTAACCTGGTTAGCTTGTGAGATATAGGTTGATAAAGGATGCAGATATCTTCATGCATATCTTCCAGAGTGAAGAAAATATGACTCCAAATTTTTCTGTGGCGTGCTATCAGGGTTTCGTAAGCATTTATCACATAACATTCCTGAAACACCCTTTTATATTAATCATATCTATTTAAAAAAAAGTGAATTAAGAAATAATTAATTTTCAACCAAATAAATTCTCACCCACCTTGTATATACTTCTGAACTTTATACAAAACAAAATATTTCAACTGGTTCTCCCGCCTTTTGAAATAGCAGATCCACGCCACAGTTGATACTTATTTATATCAACAACAGATTCCGCCAACTTGATCAGTCCAATGACATCTACTCGTTCTTGAGGTTGTTCGTTTATTGTTTGTTAAGTTTATATCGAGATAACATGAAAATTCTCGCGTTTTGTATTTTCTCACTATTAGTGATTTTCGTGAGTAGCACAGGGTTAAAAGAAGAATTCTCTTGGACCAGGATTACTTATCAATGGCCTGGTCAGGTTCAGGGTAAACGAATTAAACGGTATGGAGCTAGCGGAGCAGCAGTGGTTGAGGATCCAAATATGACCAACAACGTATGGGGAGAAGCTCCCGCAGGAATTGACTATAATCATGGTATGTAAAATTGTTTTAATGGGAAATTATTTTAAGCATGGTATGATATTTTTGATAAATTTAAACGTCTGTTAAATAAAAAAAAAACAGTTTCAAATAGTGAGAAAAACGATATTATAGCATATCGAATTGAAACTTCAAATTCATGTGAAAACGAAAACGATTAGTTATACAGGATATCCCATGAATTTGTATTAAAAACTTGGGACATGATAGAGAGACTATAAATAATTATAGTACTATAAACAGGGTGCTTCTAAATTCATGCGACAAAATTCAGGTAGTGATTGCTCGTATGAAATTAGGATGGGTCCTTTCTATAACAAAATTTCTTCCGCCCACTTCTTTCAGAGATATCATCCTTAAAAGGTTGTGACTTGTGAAGTGAAGTGAAGTAAAGTGAAGCAAGGAGCTTCAATTTTCGTAATAGCGGTACATCCGCAAAGGACCAACCAGTGGTATTTTTTCAATATTCCTGTTACGTTATACGGGGGTGAAATATACAGGGTGTACCAACCTTACGACAAACTTCGGTATATGAGTTATTTTAAGAGATATCAAAAAATGTTATCAACAAAAATAGTGGATGTGTTGAAGGTCCATATCTTGAAATTATATCGTGCTGCATAGCTCCGTTACAAACCAAACATATTATTTTTCAAATGGGAACCCCTGTATATTATACCGAATTCGGATCGGTTACATTTTTTTGAAGCTTTTGATATAAGGTTTTGCCACGTTATACATAGTCCTCCAAAAGATGTAGACACGTTTATGGGAAAATCGTAGGTAAATCAACGCTCTGTAGCTTGTCGTACGTTGAAGAAAAGAAAATGTATTTCGCCAAACAGAGTTTTGTAATATGATGCAATATCTCCGTATCTTATTAAATTTCAATTATGTTCTTTCTTGTATACAGGGTGAACGGAAACTCGAACCTGTCATTTTCTTTCTTATTTCAAACGGAACACCATGTATTTTATAGCAAAAATAGAATATTCGATTATGTAACTTAAATTTTTGTCAAGCATTCCATATACCCAAAGTTTTTAAAAACACAGTTATTTTGTAATATTTATTGTAAAATATAACTACTGACCTATTATGTGAAAGACTTAAACGTTGTATGTAAAAAATCCTAATTAATAATAAATTTTAATGAACAATTAATTCTAAACAAAACTAGCCACCAAAAGTATAATCCCAACCGTAATGTTAAACTAAAGGTTCAAAATGTTCAACGTTAACATCAATGCAATGCTGCAGAATAGTTCAAATGATTGACTAACATTTCTCAGCATATCAACGTTAGCAGATCGAAATTCCGCACTAATTATCTCTTCCATGTCATCTCCAATAGCCGGAGATTTTATAAACTTATTCCTCACAAGATCCGAAAAAGATAAATAAACTTTTGTTAAATCGGGTGACCGAGCTGGGCCCCCTCTTACAGCATTGCATTGATGTTAACGGTGAACATTTTGAACCTTCAGTTTAATATTACGATTAGGATAATGCTTTTGGAAGCTAGTTTTGCTTAGAATGAATTGTTTATTAAAGTTAATCATTAATTAGGATTTTTTGTTACATACAACGTTTATTGCCCTCACATAATAGGTCAATAATAATAGTTTACAATTAATTTTACCAGATAACTCTGTTTTTATAAACTTTGGGTATAGGGAATGCTTAACAAAAATTGAAGTTACATAATCGAAGATTCTATTTTTGCTTTAAAATACAGGGTATTCCTTGAAAGAAGAAAGAAAATGACAGGTTCGAGTTTCCGTTCACCCTGTATATAAGAAAGAATATCATTGAAATTTAATGGGATACGGAGATATTGCATCATGTTACGAAACTCTGTTTGGCAAAATACATTTTTTTCTTCAACGTACAACAAGCTACAGAGCGTTGATTTACCTACGATTTTCACATAAACGTGTCCATATCTTTCGAAGGACTCTGTATAACGTGGCAAAACCGCATATCAGAAGCTTTAAAAAAATGTAACCAATCCGAATTCGGTATAATGTACAGGGGTTCCCATTTGAAAAATCATATGTTTGGTTTGTAACGGAGTTATGCAGCACTCTGTACAGTTCGATGTAATTTCAAAATATGGACCTCCAACACATCTACTATTTTTGTTATTAAAATTTTTTGATATCTCTTAAAATAACCCATATACCGAAGTTTGTCGTAAGGTTGGTACACCCTGTATGTATAAAGTATAAAATTTAACTCGAAAGTCCTTGTTTTATTCAAGTCACCAACTGAATTTTGTCGCATGAATTTAGAAACACCCTGTATTGAATTTTCATTTTGCACCTCCGTTAACGAACTATAGGAAATTCAAGAATTGTTTTTTATCTATAATTTCCAAATGACTTATTGGGAAACGGTGGAATTTTAACCATCTATAAATACAGGAATTGCAAACTTTTTAGCGTCATTAACGAGCCTTGACTGCACTAGTGAATTCGGGTGGGTACGGAATTATTGATACGGCAATTGTTAAATACAGGATGTCATAACTATTGGGATATAGGATAAGGCAGATTGTTTGAACCAAAATATGACGATAGGACCAAATATGCCTTGATTTAATATTGTGGTGGAAATAGCTAAAAGGCGTTGAGTAGAGGAATTATATTTAAATTATATTTGTTTATTAAAATCACTAAAAAGATCCGACAAAAAAGTTACCAGTTTCTTTCATTAATAATATTCCATGTATTAAAGGATGCCACTGTACCAATTTTAATAAAAATTGATGAATAAATGAATGATCAGGAAATGTCAATGCTTTTTTTTCTTATTATAATGCTAATAAATTGAATGTCAACTGCCCAAAATTACAGGATTTCTCAAGCTCAATTATTGAGGATTTTTTTTTCAATTGGAAAATGCCTATTAAAAAAAAAAAAAAAACACAGTTCCAAAAATTTTAATACGATTAGTACAAGATTTGAGCCAAAAATTGATTATCGATCGTCAATTTTGGCAATTTTTGATAATCCAAATTTCGCAAATTACAGAATTTCCAAATTTTTTTTGGAACTTTAGTTCTTTACGTCAGGTTATGTTTGAGCGACCGGGGGTCGCGACGAAGAAGATCTGACCGTTACGTTATGTTACGTTGCTTCATTATGTGGCTCACTTGTGTGCGTGTGCTCTCTCCTGAGTCTCTCTCTCGTATACGAAGCAGCATTCCATTTTCCAATCAGTTTATTGCCAAAGTCCTGAAAAACTAAAATATAGTGTGATTTTAGTAATGCCCCATACACCAACAACCTTAAGTACTCATATTAATCATTTATGGATCGGACTGGATTATTTTTTGGAAAATTACTTTCGGTTATCAAACTAATAAAATTCCACCTAAAATATTTGTTTCAAATAATGTCTGGATGAAAGTAACATCAATAACTTGAAAATCAAGGCAATTAGGTATAGGAAATGTTTGAGAAATAATAAAGTGCCATACAATACCGTTCCATTATGATACTAAAATACAGGGTGTTTCATTTAAGAAAACCCAGTAGCTGATTATTCCGATTTATGATCAATTCCGTGTATAAAAAACGAGTATCGCGCTATGTGAATGATTTGGGACAAACTATTTTAAAAATCGTTTGAACTTAGATACAGTGTGAAAACCACTTATGTCATTATTTTAGAAAATCATAAAAAATGCCAAGACACGTCAACTTTTGAATTGAGTTGTGCGTTATGTGGACATAAATTTAAATGTACAGGGTGATTCACGCAAGTATGCCATAGTCGGTGTTGTTTGTTTTTTAATGAAACACCCTGTATATTTGCACATTTTTGAAATCCTCTTAATGAACCGATTCTAACAAACTAAATGATGTATGGTCAATTATGAATTATACAGGGTGAAATTTTTATTTTTACAGTTAATAAACACATACATGAAATACCTGATGTATTTGATTTTAATACATTAAAACAAATGCTCAAAATGTTCTACACCTAGTTTTTGGCAATAGCATAGTCTCCTATAGAACACCTCCTCAACTTTGTTTGAAGTTTGAGGTGAAATATTCCGTATTTCTGTAGTTATCCTGTCTTTGAGGTCTACAATGCTAGTTGGTTGTGTTGCATATACTTTGTTCTTGAGATAACCCCACAGAAAAAAATCTAGGTTTGGCGATCTAGCTGGCCACTCAATGGTACCTCTCCGTCTAATCCATTCATTGGGGAAGATTTCAACTAAATAAGTTCCTACCATTGAAGCATAATAGGGTGTTGCCCCGTCTTGCTGGAACCAAACATTTTCATTCGGTAAGCTAGGATCTATTGCGTTGGGATATAAGTTTGCCAACGCAGGAATAACTTCATTTCTAATCATATTTGAATATTTTTCAGCTGTCAAATTTCCATCTATAAATATGGGACCAATAATATCGTCGCCTATGATACCGGCCCAAACGTTCACCTGTTGAGGGTACTGAGTATGTGTCTCACGCATTCAATTAGGATTCTCTGCTGACCAATATCTACAGTTCTGTGGGTTCACCTCTCCATTCAATGTGAATGTTGATACGTCAGAAAAAAGAGTGGTACCAAGAGCTATCTCATTTCTGTTCTGCTTATTCATCAATCTTTCGCAAAAATCCATTCTACGATCTGGATCGTATTTTGTTAACTCCTGCACAAAAGTTAATTTGTAGGGATAAAGTTTTTCTATATGAAGACATCTTAGAACAGTTGTATGACTAACAGTATTTTCACGGGCAATTTGACGTGTACTTGAAGTTGGATTCTCTTCGGCACTAACAAAATATCCACTTTCACATCATCTTCAACGAATTGTGGTTTTCTTTTCAATGGTTTGATATGTCCAAGTTCTCTGAATTGTGCATGAACTTTAGACACAGTACTTTGTGAAATATTAGGCAATTCGGGACACCTGTGATTAAATAAGTTTGCCACTTCAACTTGACTTCTGCAGTTATCCCCGTACCCGATCATCATTAAAATCTCAATTCGGTGAGTCTCAGTTGAAAAAGTGAAATCTTTGTCAAAAGAGTGTTTGACAAAGATTTCACTTTTTCAGTATGAACTGTCAACACGTTAACAACTGACAGAATAGAAAACAATCCACATTATTTACCGATTTTGTCTAATTATTGGCGTTTTTAGGCAATTTTTAGGTATTTATGATAAAATTCATGGGCGTAGCAGGTTTTGTTTAATATACAAATACGTCTAATAATTAGTAAGTTCAGATTTTTGATAAATCCATACTTAGCTAATTTGAAAAAGTACCAATATTTCAAGTGTAATAAATTATCAATTTTAAAATTTCACCCTATATAATTCATAATTGACCATACATTATTTAGTTTGTTGGAATCGGTTTATTAGGAGGATTTCAAAAATATGCAAATATACAGGGTGTTTCATTAAAAAATAAAAACACCGACTATGGCATACTTGCGTGAATGACCCTGTACATTTAAATTTATGTTTACATAACGCACAACTCAATTCAAAAGTTGACGTGTCTCGGCATTTTTCAGTATTTTCCAAAATAATGACATAAAGAATTTTATTCTATAAGTGGTTTCCACACTGTATATTACTTGATATCAAATCTATACATTAATATAAATATAAAAATTGCCTATATCTCTTAAATTATTCCGTGAATTATGTCGTATCGTATAACACTGACCTCATAACAAAAAAAAATGAGCGGAATGAAAAAAATGTGAAAATATACAGGGTGCTCCGTGTTGTATTGGTCCAGTTTTCGTGCTCTTCTTTATTCCGCATAATTTCTTACTGTACTACATATACTTTGCAGCTATACTCCACTTAAAACTTGTTCATGAAGTAACTGTACAAAGGTGGTCAGAATTACCAAGTACAGTTGAACAGGGATTTGCATGCATAATGTGGTATCAATATGACTGAAACGAAGCTTATCCCCATGGTATGCACCATATAGGAAAGTTATTTATAAAGTACCTCTTGATAGAAGTTTGTGCATCACCTGAAACTAAACATGTACCAACAAAGTGTAGTAAAACAATACGTAATATACGAGGTGTTTCCAAAAATTTGTTTTTGAAACAGCAGTAATGTTTTTAAAAAATGTTAAGCATCAAGAAATGCCTACATTCAAATTTCATGGTCATCTGAGTGAAGTTACATTGCTCACTCCTTTTCTTTTATATTTACTTCATTTGTTTGAATAATGGTTATAAACAAATCAATTATTCAAGTAATATTCCACAATTTTTTCTTTGATAATAATAATGATTTTTTGGGAAAAAGACTGTTTCTCAAGAAAAGTGTTTCCATTGTTTAAGAACGTATTTGCTGTTAAATTTCTCTTTCTTCGAATCCATACTTATCCATATTAAGAAACCATTCACTTAAAACTGTTTCTGTTGCTATTCCATTCATTGATTTATTATAAGATATTTTTTTTCTCCAACCATAAGAAAATGTTGACATTTTTATACGAAAGCCATCAATTCCCTTACCGTACAAAAATTTGCTCGTTGCTTATCAACACTTTTAATCCTAGGATTAAAAACGCTACTTTTAATCCTAGTACTAAAAGTAATTGCATTTGAGCTCTCTAATTGAAATTTGAAGAAAAAAACATTGTCTCCAACAAACTTAGTAAAACAAACTAATTGGGCAACTATATACAGGTATTTATTTGTTATTTATAGTGATATTGAATGTACAATTGGAACAATCATTGCCAAAATTCAAAGCACCACTGAAATTATCACTAAAAATTTTCGAACAATTCAAAAGATTTTCATTAATGTTAGAACAACTCAAAATATTCTCCGTAACTAATGATGAAACATTCGAGGAAACATCTGAACAGGTACTTGTACCTTCTTTGCCAGGCTGCAATATTTTTTTGGCAGTATTCTCTTTGTTGATACGTGATTCTTCAATATATACTTCTGCTACCGTACTCGATTTCCAACCTCCATGTCTTTTAAGACAAGTGAGGTCACCGCCACCATCAATAAGAAGTGTAGCAGATGTTCTTCTTAGCGAATGTCCAGTATACTCCTTCAAATTTTTTAACTCCAAAAATTTTGCAATTTCTTGCGGCACGGCACTAATTTTGTGAATACCAACAACCATTCTTTGACACTTCCCATTAACATACTTCAAAAATAAACGACGTTCCTGTATATTTGAAGACCCTAGTTCAACATATTTTCGAAATAAACGCAAATAATTATCGCCTATAATGGTAAACAAACGAAGTTTCTTGTTTTTTGTCTGCAAAATTTTTACGACTAGGACCGAGTCCATTTTTTCAATGTCATCAATTTTCAAATGAACTAGTTTGTCACAACGCATAGCACCTTCAATTCCTAATACTAGAACAACCTTTATCATGAAAAGTATACATTATCAGGTGCCATATCCAGGAACCGATCCACTTCCTCCTTTATAAAAACCCTAGACTTTTTAGGTATATATCCATCACTTTGCCTTTTTAACAATGCTCGTAATTTTGAATATTTACTAATATCCACGCCATTTTTGATATCCAGTGTGGATCGCAACATTGAATACTATGACCAAAGAGTGGATGGCTTGACGGTCTTCGTTTAATTTGAGAAATACACCATAAGAACACTCTCCGCATAGTTTTGCATATTTTTTTCTTCATACCAATCCATGAATCGCTGATATGCAAGTTCATAAACTTGGCTAGATTTGGGTGGCAAAAGATTTAGATATACTGCTTCGGCACTTTCTAATATATCCGCAGGTATATTTTTATCGTGTTCGGGATTCATTTTGAAAGCAGGGTACTCACGTCTACTTGACAATCAATATTTACCAACAATACCAGATATCCATGACTGCCGACTTGCTATCGCTGTTATAATTAATAGGTGCTCAAATTTATTACCAACTTATTAACGATTTTTGAATAAAACTAAATATATTTTCATTTTGACTTGGTTGGAGAAAAAGTAGTATATATCATACGGACTGAAAGTGCCTATTTTCACTCGCAATTTTGCATTCGCTCGGTTGCGCTGTGCTCCGCCTCGCAACTTCAAATATTGCCCTTAAAAGAAATATGCACTTTCAATCCTTATAATACACATAGATTCAAAAGTTTTGCATCACCCTAAATCTCCGAAAAAAAATGTGTTCATTATAAATGGATCAGAGATTAATCAAATAATTAGTTTCGATGAAAAAAAACGTGTATATTTGTCAAAAATTTTTATTTTCCAATAATAAACTTGCTTTAAACATAAAAAGTACTCTTAGAAATTGAATAAATTGAATACAAATCGATTCTTTCTAAAGAAAAGGTTAGGTGAGAACCTGCATGGGAACTTTTAATGAAGAGTATTTCCACCTCTAGAATTTATGCAAGCTTGAAGTCGCCTGCCCATGCTGTTTACCAAATTATTGATATTCTGTTGAGGAATATTTCGCCATTCTTCTTGGGCCGCATGAACAAGCTCTTGTACACTCCTGGGTGGATTTCTGCGTGCTGCCACTGCCCTAGCAAGCATGTCCCAAGCATGTTCTATGGGATTCATGTCAGGAGATAGGGCAGGCCAGTTCAAACGATTAATCCCTTCAGTTTCAAGATACTCTTTTACAGCTCTGGTCCGATAAGGTCGGGCGTTATCGTCCATAAAAACGAAGGAATTGCCAACAGCTGCGCGCCATAGTCTCACGTGAGGATGTAGAATCTCTCTGACATACCTATCACCAGTCATCGTTCCCTCCACATGAATTAATTCTGTGCGATCATTTAACATGATACCATCCCAAAACATAGCACTTCCTCCTCTGAAGGGCGGCACGGGGCGAGCATGGGCAAGCTGAGCAGCTCTCGTTGGATCCCGCCACACACGTATTCGATGGCTATCTTGTACCAAACAAATCCCTGTCTCGTCGGAAAAAAACACCGAATTCCAAAATTCTTCAGGCAAGGCCGCGTGTTCTTGAGCCCACTATAGTCGGCGAACTCTGTGCTCAGGTTGTAGTCTGGGCACTCTTATTGGTCGGCGACACCTCAAACCTGTCGCAAGTATTCGTCTTCGTAATGTCGAGATCGATACTTGAACTCCCAACGCATGTCTCATATCTCTTTGGAGTGCTGGTATTGCCATGGTCGGGTTTTTTCGGATAGTTAAGTGGATATAGCGGCTCTGCCGCTGATTAGTAACACGCCTTCTACCGCTTCTAGGTCTATCACGAAGAGAATTGGTCTGGAGATACCGGCTCCATACACGAGACACATCATTTTGCCAAACGCCTTTGAGAATGACCTTCTTCAACTAAAGCCACTATTCTTGCACGGTCAATCTCACTTATGACTTGACGATTCATGTTTGCACTTAAAATAGTAAAAATCAAATGCCTTGAATGTTAAAATGATCGCACCAAAAATGTTATCTTACAAAAAAAAACTGTAAACATCTGTATATTGCAAAAAATATGGAACATATTGAAATGGTAAACATTGATAAAAAAGCCAACAAAAAATTGTTAGCGCAAAAAAATTCCTTCGCATCCGAAGAAGGTGATGCAAAACTTTTGAATCTATGTGTATAATATACTATTTTCGAACTTCAAACGATAGTATGAACAATCAAGTGACGTATTTTGAGAAAAATAGTTTTTCAAAATAACAAATACTCACATGACTATCTTTTTTTTTCATATTTTTATTTATTAATCGCTTCAATCCGTTTTATATTGCATTTTTCCTAATTATTTCAATTTCTTTTTTGGAATTGGTGAAGCTCAGTGGAAAAGTATGGGTTTTCCAAACCATTGTGCACTGGAATCAATTTATTTCACGAAGTAACTGCATAATTTTGATATTCCAACCTATTTCCAAAAAATCCACCAAAACAATCCATCCCTCTTATTGAAAATTTTCTAATGCAAAGGAATATGAATATAAATACTGCAAAAATTTGTTTGAAACTTGCATTAGTAAAATTATTTTTCCTATAACAATACATTTCATTCCATGAATGAAGAATCACTTATATCACCAATTTTAGTAGACATTTTTGTGTCCTATTTAGCGAATGATACTTTATTTCCTTACAGATTTGTTGATGATCTATGTATATATGTATATTGAGGTGAGCTTCACTTATACCTTGGAAATCTATTATGATCCTTTATTTCTACTTAGATCCTAAGGAAAGTCTCATGAACTAGTAGCCACTTCAGTCTTATACCCGGAGGAATTTCATGATATCTGCAGGCTTTAATTATCCACTAGTCTTTCAAGTATTGTGCACTAGGATTCTAAATTGGTGTGCAATTCGAATATATGTGGTTGTAGGTCTCTTTTTCCATGCTACAGAATCTTTATTCTTGTCACTTTTAAGAGCTTTTCAAGTGCCCATCCAGGTGACAATGTGCCGTTAGTATTCCTGTTGAAACTCTTAGAGCAGCTCTACTTTGACTTAGACATTGATCTCAACGGGTTGTAGTCACCCAGCAGAATCTTCAATTCTCTAACCCCCACTAGATCTTTCCAATGGTCATATTTTTGTTAGCTGTGCTCATTTCTCCCAATATATCATTGGAGGTTATACCGAAAAAGGATTCCGGTGCAAAAGGGGTGTTTCAATCACCTCCTTCGCTAGTTCATCTGCTTTCATTTTTTTCTATTCCAGTGTGTACTGGAATTCATACACCGATAAAAAGATTTATTTGTGACAATCAAAATCTTATTATGTCAAATAAATATGATTTTCCATATGGCCTAACTAATATTTGATTTGTCGTTAAGAAAGGATTTGTTTTAAGTTCGGAAATTAATATTTTTGATGAATAAAAACATATTCATTATCATCAATGAAATGAGTTATCTATTTATTCTTGTGAAAATGTATCATATTTGTCTCAAACAACATTTATTGAGGTATAATGACAACATAGTTATATTAATCTTTGAGAGCATTTTAATTAAATAAAGTAGTTTTCCAATAACAAATACTTATTTTTGCAAGCTAACTATATTGTTTTATTATAAAGAAATAACCTCATAGCAGAATGACATTTCTTTATCATGAAAAAATGTATTGTATCAGTAAAATATATTTCTTTACCATAATAAAAAAGTGTATTGTCTGGGTTAATGATATGTTTTTTATTCGTAAAAAATGTATCTTCCTAGCAAATTATATTTTTTTGTTGGAAACAAATGTTACTTCTTCAAAACTATTGATTTTCACTGAAATTCAACCGAACCATAATTTTAATAAATTTTCATAAACCGAATGATTTATGAATTGTTTTTTGTTTTTGGAAGTTACCTACATGCACTATTCAATACACTGAGCTTTTGAGATGTTTCTAAATATTTAGAAATATATTAAAAGTTCATGGTGTATTGAGCAGTATGGGTAACTTCCACACGGTTCTCTAAATAATTAGGTTACCTACTTAGGAAAATATATTTTTCACAAATATTTATCTAAGCCGTTTCCAGACTATGTCGAACAACAAAGTTGATTTTCTTTTTGTATGTGTGGACTAGTCGATCGAATTGGTCGATGGTTAGTCTGGACACGGATTAAAATTACAGTATTTTTATGACAAACATGTTCAAATCTAATAAAAATTAATGGTCTCTATTCATGCATAAAATTGTTTAGTGGGAAAGCAGGATAGGAATAAAAAACTTGCTGCTGAATATTTTGATCTATTGAAACGAAAACTATACACTTTTAAAATAGATACCATACATTTATAAAATATAAACCATACATTGTTAAAATCAAACAAACCTACATGATCTAAAACATAACCAACAATGGTATCCACAAGATAGCCTTGTCTATCCTTAGGTGTGCACATTAATGCTTTCCTTATAGTAGTTTTTTGGAGTTCTTGGAGTAGATCTGTCAGGTTTAATTGAGAAATGTGTATTTTGAGGTACATTCCGCTTGCTTTTTATTTTTACCTACTTGAATATAATTGTCATTTAATTCCTTACCTTCAAAGATTTCTCACAATTCTTGTAATCGCCATGAGTTTAACAATTCATTCATTCGATTATTAAATTTTTTTTTGTCCAGGGCACTTTAACCACATACTTCAAGAAAACGAAATAATTGGTAAAATTGCAAACACTGATCTAATTTCACATGCAGACTGACACCAAACGTATACAGGTGGTGACCGTTAATGAATAATAGGGAAGGGTGGGGTGAGAATTATTTTTTTCAATTGCCACATAATTTGTAGGCTAATGTGATTTCTTACGGGTGAAGAAATATGAGATTCGTGGCAAATAAGTTTTTTTTTCTCGTAACAATAAATGTACAATTATACTGAAATACTTATTTTTTCGGTATAAAGTACCTAGATCTTATTTGAGGCCAATAATCTATAGGCTTATTTAAAAAATGTAAATTTCTGTCAAAACTTTCAAATGATTCACTATGAATATTTAATTTGTTGTTTTAAAGTGATGGAATATTATTGAAGACGTTAGGTTTTTTTTTGGGTAATGGAAACAATTTTTACCTAAATAGTATTGTTATATTTTACAACAAAATATCATATTGTGCTTCGTAGACTTTCATAGTTACCGAAGAACATTTGTATGAAGGTGTGCATAAAGGAGAACAAATTTTTTTTCAATTAAAGAAATTACACTCGAATAAATCATTTTTTATGTCAAAATTCCCCATTATTTTCAAGTTAATATGGCTTCTTAATAATAAATAAGCAATGTTAGTTTTAAACAAAGGGGGTTCAAACAAATCAGTTTATTTGTCTATAAATAACTCTTCTCTCGGTGTAGGCATTCCCAAATCATTTTGAAACTGAAAACAAAAGAGCTCTGTGCTTTAACAGATTTGACTATTCGACAACATGATAATCCTTTGTCTTCTATATCCTTGTGAATAACGAACTAAACACACTTTTTTCGGGTTTTTGTTGATGATATGATTTTTATATTATTCCTTAAATCGAACACTACTAAGCCATAAATACATTGATGCAAATACAAAGAGGGAGATATACAACAACATTACAGTACCAACTATAACTTATGCCAGTGAGAACTGGGTACTGCAGAAAAAGCATGAAACAAAAATAAATGCAATGGAAATGAAATATTTAAGGAGAATAGCAGGAAAAACGAAATGGGACAAAGTAGGGAAATCAGAAGCATAACTAATCAAGACCCAATAATATCAAAAATAAAAAATAAACAATTGAACTGGTTTGGCCACCTAGTAAGAATGAAGCAAGAGAGAATAGCGAGAAATGTAATGGAAATGGATAGACCAGATTGAAAAAATTGGAAAGAACAAAGGAAAGTCATTGGGAGAGATGAAGACATTAGCCAGGGACAAAAAAGAATGGAAAACATGGGTTCAGGAAGAACTCCAATCCGACGCCTGAGAAGGCATAAGGATAAGAGAAAGAGAGGAAGTTGATGATATTTTACCTATGTTTTAGGCACTCCTAAAATATCAGTCATATTTTGCCAATTTATTAATAACTGGAATGAAAAATGAGCTTGAATATTCAATTTATAACAAAAAAGTCACATACATACATTATACCATTCGACTCAAACCACACTGTTACAAAAATTGAGCAGCTATAATACACAGAGAAATAATGGAAGAAACTGCAAATTCAAATTAGTATACCAGAAATTTTTATACAAACAGAAAATTTCGAAATATTGGAAAGCCATAAACACTCCATATTCGGTATCTGCATTCCTAATCCACATCCAATGTTTTTTTTAATTAATCCCAACTATTAAAATTGTTTATTGAATATTGAAAAGTCATGAAATGTATAGTTATATATATATATAGATTAATTTATGACTTAATTTTATTAAATATATTAAACTAAGTTCAACTTTTCCAAACGCATAAATTATCAATTAATTTATTTTTTATTTTTTCATTTCCTTCACTTCGTACAGGTTTGTGTATGAGGTCACTCAAATCACGTCATCCTTGAAAGAGGTAGTCAACTCACTTTGCATAATAAAATAGTTAACGTCAAAAATAAGTTATATCGAGGCTATCTTAAAATGTGAGTTTGTTCTTGTTTAATATGGGAGTCAGACTAAAACGAAGCAAAGCTAATAGGCATTACCACGATGTTACCAAGCTAGGAATTTACACGCATAATTGAATATTTTGTATAGATATTCACTAGCTATACCTATCACAAGAGGTGAATATTTTTTAAACAGAATTTTTTCTCCTAGCGTGTGAAAAAGTCCAGTTTTCCGCACTCTTTTTAGTGTGGAAAGAGTCACTTTTCCGCTCTAGTGCGGAAAGCAAATTTTTTAAGTTTTTGGGGAGTATACTGACATTTGAATATTTAAAGTATATTTGTATGGTTGTGGTTTACCAAATGACTGAAAAATTGAGAAATTTATTGAAATTCTGCTATTATTTTTAATACAAAAAACAGCTTTTGCCAATAATTTTTTCTGTCATACTAGTTCATTATTGTGTTTTTATCTAATGTCGTACTTTATGGCCCGCGCGGACATGAAGAGAAATCATTTTTTGTCCAACTTATTTAATAACCATATCGTAAGCTTCTTCAGACTTTTTTGGCAAAAGATTTACAGTTGCTTTCTTTGCTTTTTCAATAATTTCGTCAGGAATTCCAAAATCTTCGTTCATTTTGAGTTCTAACTTTGACACATATAAAATTTATTGTGATATAATGACACTTACGTTTGTCAACATTCACCTATTAATTCAAACCGGATTTTTTAAAACACTGATTTGTATTGAGATTGGATTGCAATAACGAACTAGTATGACATGAAAGTTTGTATGTACCGCAGGCATAAACAGATGTGTATACCCTTGGGCGACTTACAAAAACATCTATTTATACCCTTGGTACATAAATAACTATACCTAATAGCCCTGGTGTAAGCCTCATCAAATGAATGTCAAATAATAATAATTAATTTGTTGAAATGTCTTCAATAATAGGTAAACTACTATAATATGTCGAGGCTATTTTTATGAAGATTTTGCGGAAATATTCAAAACAAAATATATACCTCGAGTGGTAGGTATATGGTCAGATTATGTACCGAAAAAAACGAAGACGTGCGACGAAATAGAAGATTTTCAAAAACATTCATACAGCTACATAATAACTTATAGTTTTATTAGGAAAAACGGGCAAAACGAAATGTGACGTTAAAATTGGCCAGGATATATTCACTCATGTCAAAAAATATTCACTAGTAATACCACCAGGACGCTTATTCTCATCGATAGAACATAGTTGAGAGAAGTGAGTATTCTATCACACGAGTAGTGAGTTTCAGAAAGTATTGTAAACAGCTCATCACTAGTGACATAATACTGGATATTTGTTTCTCCTGGTTTTAAAGGCACAATTAACTTTTCTTCATCACTATGCCATGACAAAACGTTTTAAACGTCTGTAGTCCAAAGGTGTACTACACTTACTTTTAGCAGAAATTACTTCGGAAACGATTTTAGAGTACTTTTCTTGTTAAAAATAAAAACAATTGTCTTCTCGTTTACTTCCAATTAAGGCATGTAACTTTTCAAAAAACTTATCACGATTCACTGTAGTAGCCATTGAATACAAATTATTATTTCTAATAAGAAAATTAAATTAGGTTAGGGAGCGCTGTCAAACGTTGCGTTAGACTGACGAAGACAAAGCTAACTGGAACAAGGGGCTGGAACCGTCTGAAAACTTGTCGCGACCTACAGTGTCCGAGATCACCGGACCTCATTTGTGTTTGTCGACATATACCGGTGAAATTCAGAATGTATAATAGAATTAAGAAATGTTTGGACTTTGACCAAGGCATTTGACATTTGTCGACATCCACCGGCGAATGTTGACATTCACTACTTTCGGTTTTTCACGGTAACATATATTTACCTACGGTTCTTGAATATTTCCGGATAATTCACCATTCATCAAAGCTAATTGAATTAAATAAGGAAGAGAAGTAGATAATAATTGAACAAAACAAATATTTTATCTCCATTATTGTATGACTTGTAAAGCAAATGGAGTATTAAGGCTCACAATTCTCTCGTCCAGCAAAGATTTACTTGACATTTTAACAAAAGGTGAATAATATAGTCCGGAGAAGTTTACTTTTACAGAGTTGTGAGAAGATTCCGCTAGAGCTTGTGATGCAGCTTGCAAGCATAGCTTAGAGCACGTTTTTCGTCCATAACTTTTTTATTTGTAGTATTTCAATTGGAAAAAAGTAGAGTCTGGAAACTAGTGAGTGGAAAGCCAATAAATTTGCGATGTGGATACAGGATACAAGTTTTTAAAAAGATGGCTGGTGCTTCATGCTTTCCTTTCAAGTATTGACATGCCCGCTTATCAATTTGTGGATACATTTGGACAAATTAACAAAAAACAGTAATTCAAATTGCTGTAATAACTTTGCTTATACATTATTAAGAAGAATTGTGATATAATTATCACAGTTTGTAACATTTACTATTTGTTCACATCTCAAGGATGTTAAAATTCCCAGCTATAATAACTAACAATGTTACGACAAACAATCAAATTTCATTACCGGAAATGATTTAATGAACAGTCTTCGAAGTAAAAATGAATAAATAACAATCACTTAAAAAATATAACTTCGGTCGAACCGCGAAATATACTTAGTCATTTCAAGGTATTTCGTATTTTATAGTATGTCGTCTTCACTTTTGCCGGCAATCACAAAATTAATTTGTCAATTGCAATAAAATCATATGTCCAATAGATGCTATAGAAAAGATCGCCAGTGGCGGACTATTTGAAATTATTTTAAAAAGGATGCCATTTCTCTAAATTTTTCCACTTTTTCCTCCTAAATAAGAGATTATTAAATACTATTAAGTTTTTTTCTTTTTTTTTTCCAAAGGAGCCGTCCCTTCGCCGGTACCACCTCAGCTTCCTGAGCTTATTTTAGATACTCCTAGTGTTCTGACTACAACCTATTCAGCCAATCCGTTCTCTGTATTAGCCCATACAGGTTCTTTGCTGGTTGGTTGTAGAAGTCTTCTGGAGTCATTCGGGTTCTGCCATACAGTTTCTGCCTTCTGTGGTCCAGCGACTCACAGTTGCATAGTACATGCAGAGCTGTTTCGGTATCCTTTTTGCATCTTCTGCATGTAAGGTCTCCGTTATACAGCCCTATTTTGTTTATGTGCTCCTTTGTGGGAAAGTCTCATGTTAGTAGCCCCGATATGGTGCGTAGTTTATTCCTGCTCATTGAGAGCAGTTCTTTCGCTATTTTTTCTGATGGTTCTTTTATGAATTATCTCCCATGTACTTGCCTGGTCGTATTCTTCCAGTGTTTATTGTGTTGTTTTTTCACCCACCCTTTTAACCATGACCTCGTTAAGCATCTGGGGATGCCCACAGCAGATACGGGTCCGTTCATTAGAGTTGACGATCCTACTCTTGCGAGTTCGTCAGCTTTTCCATTGCCTGCGATTCCTTTATGACCTGGGACCCACTCCAGTGTTACACTGTTCCAAGTCGCTAGTCGCATTCCCATACTAGACGAGATGTCATCCTATAGCTCTGAAGTTTCTTAAGGGCAGCTTGACTGTCACTGTAGATCTTGATCTGCCTGTTGTTGTAGGCTCTCATATTATTTGCCCTTGCACATGCAAGTATTGCATAGACCTCTGCTTGAAATACAGAAGCGTATTTGCCAAGCGAGACGATCCCTTCATATTTGCTCGTCTTGCTGTAAATGCCCGCTCCGGTGCAGAGTTCATTTTTTGATCCGTCTGTATACCAGATCAGTTCATTCGCTCTACTAAGTGGCGGTGCGTTCTCTTGCCCAAGCTCCTTTCGATCTTTGATGACAATCTCGAAGTTCTTGCGAAAGATATATCTGGTGGTCATGTGGTCTGTTGGCATTTTGAAAATGTCATCATCCACATGCCACTCTGTGTGTCCTTTCCCATGTGCCACGTCATGGTCTAATGCTTTTTCCAGTCGGGTGAGTGCTGCCCTTGCTTCGCACATTATGACACAATGTAGCGGAGGAAGGTCTAGCATTGTCTCCAGCGCCACTGTAGGAGTAGTCCTCATTGCCCCTGTAATGCCAATGCATGCAAGTCTTTGGAGCTTGCTTAGTTTTAGCATAGCAGAGGATTGTCTGATCTTTGGCCACCATACCAGAGATGCATATGTGATCCTGGAAATGACAACCATTTTGTACAGCCAGTGTACCATGCTGTGCCGTAAGTGCGTCTGGTAACCATGAAGATCACCTCTGTTTTCTTGATCACGAGCTGAAGGTGTCGGTTCCAAGTTAAGCCTGGGTCTAGGATAACCCCAAGATATTTTACTTCATCTGACAATCGTATTGGTTCACCTTGAAGCGTCAGAGAACCAAGTTCTTCCCTTTTTTTGTTCTTTTTAAATATAACTCGCTACTTCATTCTCGACTTCAATTTCTTATATCGTTTTAGTTTAGTAGTATTACCTAATTATTTATTGTATCAGCAATTTAAGATACACATATTCACTTCTAAAAAAGATAGAGTTTATTAATTCCGATTCTCCAAAAATCTCAAGACGAGAGGACGTCCGGCATATAAAGTATTCAATTCAAAACAAAAGCCGCTCAGTATAGTAGAAATTTTCTGTTGTAAGTAAATTAATTACAACGATAGTGCCAAAAATTGTAGGTGGGAATGAAAAATATAAATTCCAAAAACCGATGATTTTGGGCCTCTTCTGCTCTCTTCTTTAACGACTTCTGTTTCGACTTCTTGAGTCTCTCTGCTGAACTTGCTACCGTTTGTTTGAAAAGTTTTTTTTTCCGCCGTTTTATTTAAATAGTTTTATCTGATGGCATGTCATAATGACAACGTTATGTCACTCAATTTTGATGACATAAGGAAGCTCATTATGGGACTAAGTACCATAATGAATTTCATTATGGTACTAAGTACCATAATGAAATTCTATAAGGAAAACATGTAATGGTTTGATCAAAAAAGTTTATTCAAAATGCATAACTATGTACAAAACTATTTATTATAAATGGTAAAAGAACAAATTTGTAATATTAATTCCAATGGATTCTACAGTTTTTACATCAGTAGTTGATGATTGTTGGCAAACTTGTAATCCTGTTTGGTTGTTGGCACCAAAAATTGCCATCAGATAAAATTTTGTATGTAATACGAATCATAAACAATAATTATGGCACACGCCGTGTTATCGGACTCGGCTACGCCTTGCCCGATAACATTCACGACTTGTACCATAATGATCGTCTTTATGATCCTTATTACATAAATAACTATTATATACAGTTTATTTTATTTTGCTAGTGTGTAAAAGTTTAAGTGGCCGACCGTCCGAGATTTTCTGGAGTGAGTGAGAAAAGGAATTTCTGATATAAAAATTACAGGGTGAAGCATAAGTAAGAACGAATAATATATTTTATTCAGTTTACAGTACGAAATTGATTTCCGATAATAGTGTAAAAGTTCTGATTTGTTGAAAATTTAATACCGACTAATTTTGAGTGAGAATTTTTTTTTATTGATGATAATTATTTGTTTGCAGTTTTTTCTATTAGTGTTTCCTTTTAGTAAACATTTTTTAAGCATTGGTTGAACGCTTAATACACAATACCATTTATATTGGATATTGAATTTTATTTTTCGGACTTGCACTCTTATACCTATTGTCCTGTCCCAAGTTACCCAGATAAATTATAAATTTTGATCCAAGCTTTAAAATTTTGAACTGATAGTGGGACAGATGAGAGGCTGTTGTCACAAGCTGTTCAACCTTCAGCCGGGTATAATTTTTATTTTCTCAAATCATTACTTTGCTATATAGTTTTTCCGAAACTTTGAAATATAAAACTGATCGTGGGGCGGATAAGAGGCCGTTGCCACAAGCTGTCCAACCTTCAGCCGGGTGTAATTTTTTATTTTCTCAAATCATTTTCTGTACAATATAGTTTTTCCGAAATTTTTAAAATTGAAAACTGATCCTGTGGCAGATAAGAGGCAGTTGCCACAAGCTGTCCAACCTTCAGCCGGGTGTAATTTTGTGTTATCAAATCATTTTCTTTGCTATATAGTTTAGTTTTCCGAAATTTTGAAAATTGAAAACTGATCGTGGGGCAGATAATAGGCCATTGCCACAAGCTGTCCAACTTTTAGCCGGTTGTAGTTTTAAGTTCATATTAATTTCTTTTAGACTATATCCTCCTCTATATACTTCCAGTTTGACGGAAGCTGGAAATTAGTTTCATCACATATTAATCTAACAATTTTTTTTCTATAAACTGTTTTGGTAGTATTTCCCCCCATATTCCCGTCCTACCGCTGCATACTATTATTTTCTGGCTTCAACTCTGCTCACCAAGGTATTAAAAACTGCTTGCACTGCTTTGACTGTTCTTAAATAAATATACTTGCTTGCTTACACCTATTTTTATTGTAGCTTTTCTTATATGCGTAATATACTAGTGACATTTTGCATACATCATAATATATGATTTTTTTTTCACACTTGCACACTAATATTCATTCTGTTTGGGTACCGCTGATATATTTAATTTACCATTTTTGTAATTTTGAATATATTTTGTCCCTGTATATACTGAATTTATCCTGAAATATACGGAACGATATAATAATTGTTTTCCTAATACTTCGTAACAAAGCCGTCTAAGGGTTTATAATTTTTTTTAGAAGTGTTGAATTCAACGAGACCCCTGGAATTTTCCGTAACCTCCATCTGAGGCTATCTGGAACTTTTGACGATAAGGGTCAAGGGGCCGTGGAGCAAACCACGTAAAAAATCTGGCGCCCGAGCATCTATCTGAAAGGTTTTGCATCGAGGGTGTCCAAAGTGACGTGTCTAGTTGGTGAGAACCTGAGTGAGGTGAAAGAGAACGTTACAATATACAAACTAATTCATTATTTGCTGCATATTGGCCTTGTAACGTGAATAACTATCACCAATTTTACTTATTTACTAATTTTTTTATGTCATTTGATCACTGTAGTTCACTGATGAATTGTCACTTCACCAAAATGACAAAAAACAAGCATAAAACGCTCACTTACAATTTGTATCTTTTCAGTTAATAACATTCCCATGGGTGCCAATGTGTGGAGGAACAAACTATTCATAAGCGTTCCTAGAAGGAGACTGGGAGTACCTTCAACCTTGAACTATGTGCCATTGGATAGTCACAAAAGAATGAATGTGCCTTTGATTCCGTATCCAAGCTGGGATGCCAATTATTATCCTGATCCCAAAAATAGTGGAGATAACTTTGTATCAGTTTACAGAGTAGCAGTGGATCCATGTGACAGGTTATGGTTTGTTGATACTGGACTTGTGGAAGTTCTTGGTAAGTTTGGTTGATTTATATTCGATCATTACTCTTTTTGGGTGAATTGAACCATAATTTTTTTTATTTATTCCCAAGTGCACGATAAAATGCAATTAAAAGTCTTATAAAAAAAAGTCTATCAATATCTTACCGGTAAGCAGCGACAACTTTAGTGTAATTTGAAATGAAATTGATTCTGATCGAAAATTATGAATTCAATAATAATTATTAATATTATTGATATAATTGGCCCCTGATTGAATGACGTTCCCAAATCAAGTCAAAATAAAATTTACGAAAATTTTGCAGAATTCGCATTTTAAAATGTATTTTTTGTGATGAATTTACATTTAGTATATCATTCAAGATGTTTAAGTCAAAACTAATGAAAAGGTTGAACTTGTTTACCTCAATTGAAATATACTATTCTGGGAAGTCCTTCATGAATCCATTACTTTTTTCTCTTGTCAGAACTATCGACTCAATTGATTATTACAATAGTACCGATTTTAGGGGGGAAGAAAGTATTCATCCAAACCCACAACCCTGGTGATGGAAAAAAAACTATATTTGACTACTTTTGAATATCCTACCTAATGCAAGCTGCGAGCTCAATAGGAACCAAAAATATTGGAAGATGTCAAAACAACGGGCTAAACTAATTTCATAATATTATGATGAAACACCCTGTATGTTGGGAAAAAAGAATATTCCATTATATCTCCATATTTCATGCTGTTCCTCCAGTTACTATATTGACAATTCTTAACATTCACATCTCTTGAGGTATGGATTATTTCAAGTCTATAAAATTGGTCTGACGAATAATTAATCTTTATTATGTGAAATTATTGAAATGAAATTCCATTCCAACCATCTCGATGACAACTTACAATTTCTAATTCTGGAATACTTCTTTCCACGATCTAAGAAACGGACTTCGACTCAGTATTGATGAATATATAAATTGAATAAAGTATTTATGATAAGAATGACTAAAAAGTCTTATAGAGTTTTTAGGTATAGTTCTTTCCATTATTCAACAAACTGACTTGACTTATACTTGAGATGCAATAAAACTATAAAAATTCTCGGATTCACCGTTTAGAGCCGCACTATACCTAATAATTGAATGAAAAATAAAGTATTCATGATAAGAACTACCCAAAAGTATAATAAAGTTTTCAGATGATAAATCATCATTCACCAACAAAATTAATACAACCCTGTCACGGCTAATACTTTTATGGCTTTATCCCATTTCAGGTCAGGTCAGATCGGAAAAAAAAACTATACATCAGTTTTAGTAAACCCAAAATTGATAATAATCGATTTTCATTATCGTTTAAAGACGGCTATAGGTCCATCTCCGCCAGACACAATCAGACACTGCTCACAAAAAAAATATCAAAGCTTATTAAACAAAAATTGCCCAATTGTGCAGCTCAAATCAAAATTAGTATTCAATCTTCTTGCTTGGTGGTATTCAAGTGATAGAAGTAGGCTCAATTGGTTTAAGCTCTACAGCTAGGTACATATATAATCATTTCATTTGTCTATGAGTTGCAGTAAAAATAAAGTTCCAGTTTGGTTTTATAACCAGTCACCTAATTATCAACTGTTGTCATTAATTATTCAGAAGTTGTATTTATTATTTGGAGATTTTGAGAAATGAGTGTTTAAATCAGAATTAAGAGGGTAATTAGGTAAAGATAGCTAGAGCCAAGAACTAGAACTAGAACTAGAACTAGAACTAGAACTAGAACTTTCGTTTCATGAAGGTACATACCTTTTGCCATATCTTCGTGTTTTTCTGCAAATACCACTTGCTATTATAATATGTAGTACTAATTTTTTCATAGCTGATTATATTTGCTTTTTCCATTCACTACTACTACTACTAAATGTGCAGGCGAGCCTTGACCCAGACAAACTCAAGCCAAGGTGCCGGCACTGAGGCCACTGGCGGGCTTATTGTGCTATTCCTGCTACCTAGACATCCATGAAGCCGATCCCTTCAATAAAGGCCACAACCTTTTTTAGTGGATGCCTGCTTGTATCTCAAGGGGCCATAACAGGGACTCCGAAGATTCGCTTGCGTAGTACAGCCCAGTGTGGACACTCTAAGAGAACATAGACTGACGTTTCGTCAGTCATGCCGCAACCCCTACATAGGGAACTTTCCTCTACTCCTAGGTTGTAGAGGTGTTTCCTCACACAGCAGTGCTCTGTTAGGAGTCCTGCTATCTTCCTCAACCTACTCCTTGGTAGTTCAATAGCTGCCCTAGCGTGTCCATCAGTCCATCCTTTCGGTAGAAGTTTGGATTGTCCAGGGCCCTGCAGAGCATTCCAATGAGCGAGGTGCTGGTTCCTCAGCCACTTTCCCGTCTCCTTGCGTATTGTTTGTTTTGTTAGGCCCAGGGTCGGGCTAGGCCGCAGAAAGGAGCTGCCGCCCCTTCCGCCAGTGCATCCGCCATTTCGTTGCCTTCAAAACCAGAGTGGGCCGGAAACCATTGTAGCCGCACTGCGTACTGACTTGCAAGAATAGCAAGTCATTCTCGACATTCGTCAGCAAGCCCTGAGTTGATGGTATATCCACTCAGGGCTTCAATTGCCGCCCGAGTGTCGGTTTATATGGTTATGCGTCGATCCACATAACCTCTGTCTAGGTTTACTTGCGCAAATTCCAAGATTGCGTATATCTCGGCCTGATATGCAGATACACCATTACCCAATGGTACACAGATTTGTGTCCTAGGGTTCCTAGAGTAAATTCCAGCCCCTGCTCTATCACCATAGCATGAGCCATCTGTGTACCAGGCGGTCCCATAAGGCTGTGTATTCCTTTCTTTTCCCCAGGATCCTCTATCCTGGATCATAGCCCTGTTTTCCGTTTATATCATCGAACTTTTTTTTCTTGATGCTCTTCAGCAAAATCCAGAAATGGTGACCACTGTAATTGATTTGTTTTTTTTGTCTCCTGTACCAATCCCAAAAAAAATATATTACATTTTGATATACAGTGATTGGCAAATGTGTGGAACCAAGTAAATATCTCTGGAATTATTAAAGATATTAAAATGAAATTTGGAAGGTGAATACTACAGTAGATTGCCTATTTGTTTTCATATGTTTCAACAATTTTGAACTTCCAGTTTTACCGCAAGTAATGTCGATTTTAAAATTTGCAATGGAACACCCTGTATATTATTTTAGTTTCTGATGGAACATTTTATTACGAATACAAAAATATCGGGTTCGATATTTTTCATTTCAATACCTACCGAGATATTAACAGAAAAGTAAATAAGGAAAGGAAAAATCTAATATCCATTAAAGAAATAATCATAATTATTAACTAAAACTAAGTGATTTTCAAAACATTGAAACTTAACTAAACTAAAATTAATGTATTAGATGTTCAAACTGAGCACCGTTTACTTCTTGACAATAGGTAAGTCGGTTTGTAAATTCTCTAGTAACATTAGCTATTACTTCTGGTGGGATTCTCTGGATCTCTTGAGTTATTGTTGCAGCTAATTCTTGCAAATTATTCGGTCTATCAACATAAACCTTAGACTTTAAATAATCACACAGAAAATAGTCTAGTGGATTAAGGTCGGGACTTCGTGCAGGCCATTCATAAGTACCCCTTCTTCCAATCCATCTATGATGAAATGTCGGTAGGTATTGAAATAAAAATAATCAAACGCTATATTTTTGTATTTGTAATAAAATGTTTCATCAGAAAGTTCAAAATTGTTGAAAAATATGGAAACAAATAGGCAATCTACTGTAGTATCCACCTTCCAAATTTCATTTTGATGTCTCTAATACTTCCAGAGATATTCACTTGGTTCCACACATTTGCCCATCAATGTATATTGCTAAGAAGTTGAAAGTGGAACGTAACGATTTTTTTCACAATCTCCCAAAAAAACGAGAACAAATCAAAATAAACGAATATATTGAGTATAACCTCACAAATTTTAAACCCAAAATTCCGCGCTTCTGCTTTGGCTCCACGTTCGGCTCCACGACTTCTACCGAACTTGTTTATAGAATACGAATTGCATTCAAATCGTCAGGTAAGCATAGCGATTTTTCGCCTGTCAGTTATAAAATCTGGTCCATGATTTGAAAAGTCTTGGAGCTGTTTCACGTATATTTCAGAATCCTTCAAAACACCTGACAGCTGTTAATGCTCTACAGCAGTGATTCTCAATGTGGTCCATATCGACCCCCAGGAGATTTTGACATCTACAAAGGGTCTACTTTGACAAATAAATTGCGGGCTCATAAAATGAAAATGGGGGTCTACGATAGTGGATCTCAAGATAGGTGAATATCTTTATAGCTGAGTACACATGACCAAAAGTCAAGAAAACATTTTTGTATTCTGTGTAAAATTTTTATTATGAAATTGCAAAGCGCTTTCGGCGGTTAAGCCATCATCAGTGCCATACCTGCAAGTAAGCAATAATCGTTGGAAATTTTTTTTTAAGAAACATCAGAAAAGAATTACTTACTCGTCAGATATGTAACAAGAAACTTAGTCAAATGTCTACAACACATTAACGTCACTACATTAAATTTAAAATTCTTTTAAAATTAATTATCCCCTGTTTGGGGTTAAAATGTATTCACATTATGAAATTTTTTATTTTTATAAATTTTACTCAGCCACTACACGAACACGTGTTAGTAGACC
>CAJUYH010002490.1:0-39725 GCA_910591685.1 Galerucella tenella
TTAAAAAAGGAGGTTCCTAAAAGTTCAGAAAGTCACATAGATATAATAAATAAGTTGTGTGATTCATTTAATAATTTCTCTAAGTTAATAAATAAGAATTGGTATAAATTAGACGAGGATCAGCAGAATACATGCATTTTATATTTTGACAAAATCAGAGATAAGGTAGAGAAAGCATTTCAAGTGTTAGATTGTCGGTATAAAGTTCCGTCTGAATTAATTACGAGTAATAATTTAATCAATAAAGAGGTATTAGAAGCAACAAGCAAAGATAAAATGGCATTAAGTATGAATGATTTTTTCAATTTAGCTGGTAAGATATTACCAAACGAGTTTAATGGAGATACAAGCAAACTACAATCTTTTGTAGATGCGGTTAGCTTACTTCAGGTATACGCAGCAGAGCATGAGAGAAATGCTGTGTTATTTGTGAAAACAAGACTGACTGGAAAAGCCAGGGTTTTGATTACTACTGAGAATTCTCTGAGAGAAATAGTCGATACACTTAAGAAAGGACTCAGAGGAGACAGCACTAGTTTGATAAGTGCTAAACTAAGTAAACTAAGGCAAAATAGTAAAGATCTCGTCGGATATGCTTCCGAAATGGAGAAACTGACTGAAAGTTTACAAGCCGCGTATTTGGCAGAAGGAATGCCAGTACACTTAGCAACAAAGTATACTACAGAAGCAGCAGTAAAATCATTGTTAGACAACGCAGCTTCAGAACGGATAAAAACCGTTATAGCAGCTGGAAATTTTACGACACCACAAGAGGTGATGACTAAACTGGTTTCCATCAATGTGGGAAACAATCAGTCAACAGAGAGTGTTCTGCATTATAAGGCAGATAGGAATAAGTTTTGGTCGGGAAATAGGTATTTTCCTCAGCGAAGAAATTCGTATGCTAATCATAATGGAGAAAATAACTTTCATAGGAAAGGTAACTATGACAATAATAGGAGATTTCAGGAGAATCAAGGAGAAAGGAGATTCAAGGGATATAAAGGTAGTTCAAATGAGTATAGAGAAAGACCTACCAATAGGTTCAACAATAATTATAGGAATGTAAGAATGTGTGAAAGTGAAGAAAGTAGAGAGGAAGACGAACAAAAAGAATTGGGGTTTTGAAAAAGAAAGGTGAAAAATCCAAAATTTTAAACAACTTGCTTAACAATAATCGTTATATTTATAACTTTGATTTAACTCTTTCAAACTTTGTGCAAATTAAAACTGACATATCGGATAATATAGATACTTTTATATTAGATACAGGTGCAGATATATCGTTATTAAAAATTTCAGATAATTTTCCACATCACTTAATAAAAACAACACAAATCTTAAACATTAAAGGAATAACTCAGGGAGAAATTAAAACTTTGGGTACAATAGAAACTTTTCTTTTTATTAAGGGTGTAGCATTTAGACATTGTTTTCATGTAGTGAAAGAGGAATTTCCTATACCTACGAATGGAATTCTAGGTAGGGATTTCATAAGAAATTATAATTGTATTTTAGATTATTCAGAATTAAAATTATACATAGATTGCAAATCCAGGAATAGAGTAACATTAGAAATTTTTGATAATCCTGAATACGATACTATAGCAATACCGCCTAGATGTGAAGTCTATCGGTTGGTAGAAAGTTTCAAAAATTTAAGACAGGATAAAGTTGTCGAGCAACAAGAATTATTACCAGGAATATTTATAGCAAGATCTATTATATCAAAAACTAATCCTTATGTCAGAATTTTAAATACAAATTATGAAAGCAAGTCGATAAATACAAATAACATTAAAATATTGGATTTAAATTTATTTCATGTATATGCTGTGATGAATGAAAGTAAGAATAGGATGAAAGAATTAAGAAAAACATTGAATTTAGAGGTACCAGAATACGTTAGGGATAAGCTAATAAATCTTTGTGAGAATTTTTCAGATATTTTTGCTTTAAAAAATGACATTTTAACGCATAATAATTTTTATGAGCAAAAGCTATTGGTAAAGGATGATACTCCAGTATATATTAAAAATTATCGCACGCCACATTCTCAATCTTCAGAACTTAACGATCAGGTCCAAAAGTTATTAGATCAAGGTATAATTGAATCTTCAATCTCAGATTATAACAGTCCAGTTTTACTTGTTCCCAAGAAGGCAATCAATGGAGAGAAATCTTGGAGACTTTGCATAGATTTCAGGCAATTAAATAAGAAAATAGTCACAGATAAATTTCCATTACCTAGAATAGATTCGATCTTAGATCAGCTAGGGAGGTCGAAATGGTTTTCAGTCATAGATCTTATGTCAGGTTTTCATCAAATTCCCTTAGAACCGTCTTCAAGGAAATATACATCTTTTAGCACAGAAAAAGGTTCTTTTCAGTATACAAGATTACCATTTGGTTTAAATATAAGTCCAAATAGTTTTTCAAGGATGATGTCTATAGCATTTTCAGGATTAACTCCAGAAAAAGCATTTCTTTATATGGATGATATAGTTGTAATAGGGATGTCAGAAAATCATCATCTAAGTAATCTCGAAAGGGTGTTTAGCACATGTCGGAAATTCAACCTTAAATTAAATCCACAAAAATGTCAATTCTTCAGACGAGAAGTAACATATTTAGGACACAATTTGTCTAGTGAAGGGGTTCTACCCGACAAGGCAAAATATTCAGTCATTGAGCAGTATCCAGTTCCCAAAAATTCAGAAGAATCTAAAAGGTTCGTAGCATTCTGTAACTATTACAGACGTTTCATTCCCAATTTCGCTGAAATATGCATACCTCTCAATAAATTATCTAGGAAAAATGTAAAATTCGAGTGGTCAGAAGACTGCGAAAAATCATTCCAAATACTAAAATCGGCATTAATTCAGCCGCCTATTCTGAAATATCCAGATTTCAATAAAAAATTTATATTGACAACAGATGCTTCAAATATTGCGTGTTCTGCAATACTTAGCCAGGAATACGAAGGTATAGATCTACCTATAGCTTATGCATCGCGAAGTTTTAAGAAAAGCGAATTAAATAAACCTATAATCATGAAAGAATTGTTAGCTATCCATTGGGGAATTAATCATTTTAAGTGTTATTTATATGGCTCTCCACATTTTATTGTGAAAACGGATCATAAGCCGTTAACACATCTTTTTTCGATGACAGAACCAACTTCGAAACTTACAAGGATTAGACTAGACCTAGAAGAATACAACTTCGAAATACAATATTTGAAAGGAAATTCAAATTATGCGGACAGCATTTCAAGGATATCCGTGAATGAATTAAAAGACTTGTACATTGACAATGCTCACGTTTTAGCAATAACGAGGTCAAAAACTCGTCAGAATAAAGCTCAGCCTACAAGAGAAGATAAAACAGTTTCCACAGAAATAAAGAAAGATATTCGCAAGCCAGCAGTATATAAAGTACTGAATAATTTAGAGGCGCATAAATTACCAATTCTGCAATTTGAAAATAACCGTGTTTCGTTAAGGATGAACATACGGATCAAAAACAGGATGAAATTTAGCCAAGCCTTATTTAATACCGATATAATTAACTTTGATTTAGGTCAAACGTTAGTTCAGCTTGATAAGCTAGCGGTAAAAAATGGAATAAAAAGGATGAAAATTTATATGAATGATATTATTTTCACACAGTGCACTATAAAAGAGTTTATGGAAAAAGGAAACAATACGTTAAAAAACGTACAAATATGTATTTGCGATATACCTAAGATGGTGGAAGAAGAAAAAGAAAAGCAACAGATTTTAGAAACTTATCATAATGATCCTTTATTTGGAGGTCATGTAGGAAATAACAGGCTACTGAAAAAATTAAGAGCGAATTTTAGATGGAAAAACATGGAGAAAGATGTGAGAAAATATATTAAGCAATGTCACAAGTGCCAAGTCAATAAAGCGAAAAATAATCACAAAGAAGAATTTGTATTAACGGATACAGCAGCAAAACCATGGGATATAACATATATAGATACGGTCGGTCCTTTTCCACAAAGTGAAAATGGTAACCGTTATTGCATCACAATGTTATGTGAATTAACGAAATATGCAGTAATAATTCCAGTTAAAAACAAAGAAGCGAACACGATAGCTCGTGGAATTTTTGAAAATTTCATACCAAATTACGGTCTGATGAAACAGATTAGGACAGATTTGGGTACAGAATATAAAAATGAAATATTCAATGCTTTAACCAAAATGTTAAATATTAGTCATAACTATTCGACAGCATATCATCATCAATCTATAGGAGGTTGTGAGAAATTACATAGAACGCTTAATGAGTATGTGAGACATTTTATAAATGAAAGTAAGGATGACTGGGATGAATGGTGCAAATTATTTGCTTATTGTTATAATACGACTCCAAGCTCTTATCATGGTTATACGCCATTTGAATTATTGTTCGGGAGACGTGCTAACTTACCCGAGAATCTCACGA
Source organism: Galerucella tenella (assembly GCA_910591685.1). Classification (NCBI taxonomy): domain Eukaryota; kingdom Metazoa; phylum Arthropoda; class Insecta; order Coleoptera; family Chrysomelidae; genus Galerucella; species Galerucella tenella. The sequence continues at coordinate 4,477 of CAJUYH010002490.1, forward strand.
ACGACGTTGAGCCATGCTATAATATTGATGAATATCAGAATGAGTTAAAATATAAACTGCAAGTAGCTCATCAGAGAGCAGAGAAATATTTAACCAAGTATAAACTTAGGAGACAAAGTCAAAATAGTAAGGTAGCTAATCCAGTTGATTTTAAAATAGGGGATTCAGTTTTAGTAAAGAGGGAAAATAGAACCAAATTTGAATCTCAATATATAGGTCCATTTACAGTCACAGAGGTGAGTGAAGTTAACTGTAAAGTCAAATTAGAATCAGGTGTGATAAAAGAAATACACAAAAACAGAATCCATCCTTATTGTAAAATGAATTAAAAAATGTAAATGGTATCGGAGTGCGAGTGTGTTTACAAACAATAAAGAATAGTGTTATAACAAACAATTAGTGATAGTAAATAAATTCGGATAATAAAACATTAGGTGAACATAAACAAACACAGTTATCGTAAACAATTTTTAAAGACAATGGACGTACATTAGATTATAAATATAGGTTACCATAGGTTAATGACATTATTTAATAATCATCTATTTTTAGGGTAATTGTAAATTTCTTTTATTAGGGGAAGGAAGCTCAACGGAATTTAGTCTTTTTGTAAAAGGGGAAGGTGTGATGCCTTTTGGCCGAAATATTATTTATTAATTATTTAAATTATATTATTATGATTAAAGACATAAATTCCCTTGAAGCTAACGTCGAGATAGCATGAATCGTTACATATATAAAAACAGAAAGGTCGCACGTAGGATGTCAAGTTCAGAGTCCGAAGTCAAAAGTAAACAGAAGTGTATATGTTTACGTAACGGTGAACTTGACTCGTAGTATAAATATATCAAACGAAAGTACTTTAATATTCATTCTTATTTAGTCATTCATTATTATTAATTAAGTCAATTCATTCTTATTCAGTCTGATTGATTTAAAGTATTCTAAATGTAGTTTATTTATCGTAACCCTTTTTAATTAAGATCCTAATTAGTACTAGTTATAAGTGAGTTAATGTAACATAGTAAAGGGAGGTAATAAAGAGAACTTGTCCCGGTGATTCCAGTAGTTGTTTTATTCCTGTGAGATGACACACCAAGTGACCGGCAACACCACCTAGTCAGAGGCCCTTCCACATTCCTAATGCACCAAGTATCCATAGTAGGATACACACATTACAATTGGAACTTTAGTTCTTTACGCCAGGTTATGTTTGAGCGACCAGGGGTCGCGACGCAAAAGATCTGACCGTTACGCGTTACGTTACGCTACGTTATGTTACATTGCTTCGTTATGTGCCTTGCTTGCGTGCTTGTGCCTCCTTAGTCTCTCTCTCGTTTACGAAGCAGCGATTCATAATAATATGCTCCTGCCGGGATTCGAACCCGGGCCGCCCGCGTGCAATGCGAGCATTCCACTGAACCACCGATGCTATATTGAAATTCTATGCAAAGCTGGTATTCGCAGTGCTGGTGATCTACTTGAATTTGTTGGGATACATTTTTACTATCATTTTCATAACTTTTTTTGCGCGATTAAGGGGTCTAGCACATTTACTTTTCGAAATACAGGGTGTTGAAATTTTGAAAATTTGAATGTTTTAATTCGATAACTTTAAAATGGATGGATAAATTGATTTGACATTTGGCAGGTTGTTTTTAAATGTAAAAGGGCATATTTTGATAGAAATAGTAGTTTGTGCAACTATTGTGGATATGATAGCCATATCGCACGATGACGAAGTTTGAGCACGACGCCGTAGGCGGAGTGCTCAATCGTTCAAGTGCGATATGGACAATCCACACGAGTCGAGCAGCATATTTTTTCTACGACCCACTTAAGAAAAAATCTAGTAAATAAAAATTTCTATAAACTGTAATATAACTTCAAATTAAACATTTCATAATTCAATTTTATGTTTCCACTAATTTTGTGGTAAACGTACAGTTCTTGAATGTCCAATTTGTATAATGCTACGGTTGCATTTTTTAAATATACGATGCTTTTATAAGTAGATGTTGCCAGTCGGACTCCCTCATGAAGGGTACCGTACCACTATCTATAATAATGAATATTCTGCTAAATATTTCAAACGTCTACCTGCTGTTGTTGTTATTATCATCAAGCAGAATAATTATTTAAAAAAATAAAAGTAACAAAAGGGCATATTTTGATTGAAATAGTAGTTTGTGCAACTATTGTGGATATGATGGCCATATCGCACGATGACGAAGTTTGAGCACGACGCCGTAGGCGGAGTGCTCAATCGTTCAAGTGCGATATGGACAATCCACACGAGTCGAGCAGCATATTTTTTCTACGACCCACTCAAGAAAGAATCTAGAAAATGAAAATTTTTATAAACTGTAATATAACTTCAAATTAAAAATTTAACAATTCAATTTTATGCTTCCACGAATTTTGTGGTAAACGTACAGTTCTTGAATGTCCAATTTGTATAATGCTACGGTTTCCATTTTCAAATATACGATGCTGTTATAAGTAGATGTTGCCAGTCGGACTCCCTCATGAAGGGTACCGTACCATTATTTATAATAATGAATATTCTGCTAAATATTCCAAACATCTACCTGTTGTCGTTATTAATAACAAGCAGAATAATTATTTAAAAATAAAATTAACAATAAAAAAAACTTACTCACGGGGAATCGAACCCGGGTCTACTGTGTGAGAGTCTGGTATGCTTACTACTCAACCACCAAAGAATATGCAAATCGTTTATCTATAACGTCAGATGTATTACATAATTTTTGCTTAAAAGGAACTAAAGTTCCTACCGTGTGTCCCGCGACACGTTCTACCTTTTTTTTTAATTTATTTATTTTTATTTAATCGACTTATTAGCCTTTCTGTGGAGGGAAGGACGTCTGTTTTATGGGGTAGGCAATCAAAAGATTATGTTCCGGCCCTTTTAAAGACAATATGAACATGGAGATTGTTGACAGGCTAGACTGAATGGTCCTGTGTTATTTGTATCAGAAATATTCCGAGGAATAATTTAAAATTATTCCCTGAATCAATTGCCGGAGACTAAAACATTCTATCTATCATATTAGTCGAGTTATGAGTGTCTTTAGTTTTGAAAAGTGGATTTTCGAGACTCCATTTGGGGGCAAAAAAATGATTTTATACAAAAACAGACTATGGCAGTCAATTTCTCCTCCCAAAAAATTCCCAGAGACAAATTTTCAGCATTTTCTATGTCGAAAACATTTTTTTTGTCGAAAATTTTGAAGCAAGGGGTAGGTATGGAAATATTCATGTAAACTGGTTCTGGCTAATTCCCTTATTAATTGGAATTATTGAGCAAAAGTTACCGGTATTCTTGACTCAATGAAAAGAAAAGAATGTGGCATGATTGTAGTGTCGAACAATCGATATAAATAAACATTTGATTGAAAAGTCAAGAGTATTCTCACAAATAAATCCCGGCTCGTTTCCATCTCAGATTCAATCGAATACCACTTGATAATCGTTAAATTCTCACTGCTCCAATCGCTTCATAAAATCTGTTGAAACAGATCACTGATTATTAATTAAATTGAGCTAACCATGTTTTCCGCTGCTTTGAACTTTAATTGAATCTTCTTAGCTCTAACCCGCATACTTCGCGCCTGTCGTATTTCATCTATTACCTACCGCTTATTTCCGTTCGCCGATCAGTTAATCTGCTCAGTACACGATAATTTTCCTTATTTAATGTGCCTTAGTGTATTTAAATATTCATAAAATTCAAAGGTGTGAATTGAAAATAATAATGGACTCAATATAGATCCTTGTGACACTCCTTCAGTAATTTGTAGAGCATTATATGTCTTCTCACATGGAAAAACTTTCTGTGAACTCCATCTCAAATGTGATTGGAACATTTAGAAGTTGTATTAAAACCTGAATTATGGTACACAGAAGTAAGTGTAGAGCGTGATTAATTTCATCAACAGCTATAGAATAATCAAGCAGTATCAACACGCAAGTTTATTGTTATCAATTGACCAGTAGATGTCATCTAAAACCTGCATTATTTCAGTGGTTCATCTGTATTTTGGGCAAAATCCTAATTGATGTACTGGCAAGAGATCAACTGAGTTATGTGTAGTTGTGGGAAGTTATTGGTAGAGTAGGAACATCTGCCAAAAGACTCTCATTCTCTTTTAGTCCAGTCGGGTTAGCATTAAAAGTGGATGTCAAAGCAGTAGGCGAGATTTTAGATGGAATCCCTAGAAAATATGGTTAATGATAATCAATTGCCTCCATCGGCTTTTAGGCTGTGCTAATTGTACAATAACAGGTTATAGCCAAAGCAACCAAAAATGGGCCCAAACGCGGTTTCGATAGCTTATTTAGTTTCTGAGTAATCTATTTGTAATAAGCATCTCGTTTGCCGAGAATCGTTGATCAAGTTTGGGATTAAATGGTCCGAATTGAACGTTCAAAACGCCAAAAGTTGTTTTCCAAGTCCTTTAAGTAGATTTTCTTAGATTCCAATTGAAATGGAAAACCGCACAGATCTTAATTATTGTTACTGAAGTAAAATTTTAACCACTTTTTTAAATTAACGTCTGAGTCAGTTAAACAGGAAAAATTGTTGATTGAATCATTGCATATGATAGCTGTAGCCTTTTAGTATGTGTAGAAACATTACTGTGAGTTTAAACAATTTTTTGTGGTATATGTCTTCATTCTAACAATGTCTATTTCTTTTACCTCTTGTTTATGAACAATTAGATTACTCAGCAACTGAATAAGATATCGGAACCGCGTTTATTGCATTCAGTTTGTGAATGATTTACGTATTATGAGAAAAATATTGACTTACATTGCTTCATAAATTGCATTAGTATTTTGCGTCTGAAAAACAGCTGTTTTTTTAATTTTTTTTTCACTTATTCATCCGCTGTGGCTACAGGGATGGGAATTTTTACATTTTGAACCACAGTATTTATAGCAAATTTCACGCTCTATAACTTTGTTCCTATACATATGCACGATAAATTCAATATTTTTTTAGTGAAATTCGAAAACATGTCGAGAAATAGGCCCATTTTTGGTTGTTTTGGCTATAAACTGCTATTGTGCAATTAGCACTGCCTAAAAACCGGTGGAGGCAACGGATTATCATCAACCATGATATTTTTGAGGGGTTCCATAAAAAATCTCGCCTACTGCTTTCACATCCATATTTTGATAGTTTTTGGGCTAATCCGACTGGACTATTTTTCTTCCATGAAATTAGTTGGGGCTTGTTTTTGGAATTGAGTACAATAACTTTTTTGTTTCCAACTATTACAGTAAATTGAGTACAAATACAAACTGACAACAGAGTAAAAAGTAATTTATGACTGCCAAGCTGTCAATAGTCATGAAGATTAAAAGCATTTACTCCTTATTGGAATGAATGTAAATCCAAGTTGGCTTAACTTCAGCCGCCATCTCAAAAAACACGTTTTATTGAATATATCGCGAGCCGCGCATCGTACGAAAAAAATTTTGGAAATCATTATTGTAGATAATAATATTTGCCATCTTTTTTATTTGAGACTTTTTTTGTATAATGTATGGGTTTTCAATTCTAGTGCTCCAAACTTTTTTCGATATGGTTTTTGCTAAATATTTAATGGTCAATGATAAATTGAAAGTGGTGACTGAATTGTGGAGCATAACATTTTCTATAAATTTCATTGGAAACTTTTTCCCGTAGCATTTATAGTTTAGGAGCTATTACGGTGTAAATGAGATTATAACGAGATTATAATGCTGTATATTCAATCATGCGCCTATAATTGTAGTATATATTTCGGGTCGTTCGGAATTTCCCCCTCTCAACATTCCAGTATTATATAATTTGTTCAATTATAATAAATTCTGGGACCCTTTTTCTGAATCTGCAGAAATTACCAATGATTCCAGTGAATCGGATACGGAGCATCTACCAAAAAAGCAAAAAAAATCATGTCGAACTGACTATAAAAGAATATACAGGTTCAATCCAATGTCGTTAAGCAACCCAGACTTGAAGGGTTTGCTGTTGAATGTCTGAGGGACCTTCCAACAGTTCAAATGAAAATAATCATGCTTATTGCAAGGTTTGCCAGGCCAGTATATTGGCTCACAAATCTGTGATTAAAGGTCATGCTAAAAGTGTCAAGCAAAAACAAATTTTTTAGTGATTTCGACAACAATTTTAGAAGGAGAAAATAAAGTGCAGATGTGTGCTGTTTACCGATTTATCGAAAAACTAATATTCAGAATAACAATACCAATTTTTACGATGATGCACAATTGTTTTTAAAGATCGATTAGTGGTTCTCCATATTATTTAAAATTTCAATTGATTCGGTACACAGCTGAATTAACATTATTTTGAACTCTTCATGCCATTTTATGCGTTATGAAATAGTTTTCGTATACAACGAGCAATATTGTCACTGATAATGTACGAAGTGCAAGTTTTTACCAAGCTGCAGCTCCTAAACTATGAACGCTACGGAAAAAAGTTTCCAATGGAATTTATAGGAAATTTCATGCTACACAATTCAGTTACCACTATTTTCAATTTATCATTGACCATTAACTTAATATTTAGCAAAAACCATATTGAAAAAAGTTTGGAGCGCTAGAATCAAAAACCTATGCGTTATACAAAAAAAAGTTTCCATTTAAAAAGCTGGCAAAAATTATTATCTACAATAATGATCTCCACAATTTTTGTCGTACGATGCGCGGTTCGCGAGATATTTAATAAAACGTGTTTTTCAAAATGGCGGATGAAGTGAAGCCCCCCCCCCCATGACGCCAACTTGGATTTACATTCAGGGGACACCCCTCAACATATTAAAAAAAATACCTGTTTCCGTACGTTTTTTACAAAAAAGTCCCGGCTCTTGGCCTACATCATTTACGACAATTTCTATTGACCCATTCACTTGACATCCCACAATAGACACACTAATCTGTTCAATCTACTAGTTCTTTTCCTTTTTGTCGGAGCCCTGAAAATTTTGTCGAAACCCTGAAAATTTATATCGTCCATTCCATCCTAAGAAGGTGTTTACTGTTGGAGCTAGTGTTTTTTCTAGTCTCCTTAATATTCATTTTATAGTTTATCAAGGTTATATTGATTATATGTAATATGTTGGATAAAAAGTCAGTTAATAAAATATATTAATGGAGGAAAGCTGTCAATAATTTATTGTCCTAAATTAGTAATTTATGATAAGAATCACCTTTTAATATCAATATTTACAACCAAATTATTAATAAAGAATTACTTACCTGAAGTAATTCTTTATCTACTTCTTTTATATTTTCCAACTTTTTTACTTACTTGCAGGTAAGCACTGAAGATGGCTTAATAGCCGAAAGCGCTCTGCGATTTTAATAAATTAATATTTACACAGAATACAAATATGTTTTCTTGACTTAAAAATTCGTGTTTCCCTATAGTTCAACGGACCCCACAGATTGTTCGACGGAAGTATCGAGGATAAGACGTATGATTTATGTACTCAGTTTTTCTCATTTAGAAGAGAAGATGGAGATGATGTAGCTACACATATGTCAAAACTCAAGAACATTTGGAATCAGCTGCAGATGGAAATATCCAAGGACAAGTTAGCTGGAGGAAATTCCTGCAAGTGTGATCTTCCGAACCTACTACTGGTATGTAAGATTTTAAATACCTTACCAGAAGCATATTTTTCGTTTAAATCGAGCTGGATGCTTATGCCAAAAGCTGAAAGAACTGTTGATAACTTAACGAATCAGTTATGTGCATACGAAAAAGCTCTACAAAACAAAAACGAAGATAGTCAGGAGGTTTTTGCAGCAGAAAAATCACATCATGGATTCAAGAAAGCCCACCAAAACCAGAAAAAGGCACCGTTTTGTAATTATTGTAAATCATATGGACATCGAGTTAAGCAGTGTGATAAATGGAAGTCAGATGGTAGACCACCAACACCACAACCAAAATTTTCGAAGGATGTGCAAAAGCAGACGCTATCAGTCGAAAACAGTTTAGTTCTTTCAGCTGAATGCGATAGAGAAAGCTGGTTTGTTGATAATGGCGCAACAAACCACATTACCAACAGAAGCGACCTGTTCGAGACTTTTGAAAATTTTTCAGCGAAACACACTGTAACCACTGCCAATGGTGATTTGATCAAAGCCGTGGGAAAGGGCACAATATCTCTGACTGCTATTGTTGGTAGAAAAACGGAAGAAGTAACTCACAGATGTTTGGTACGTCCCAGATATCAAGAAAAACTTGTTTTCCGTACTGTCAGCGCAAGATAAGAATCCAGAGAGTGAATTCACATCTACGACTGGACGATGTCAGCTCAAAATTAATGGACAAGTTTTCATCACAGGATATAGACAACGCTTTGGGGGTTTGTTCAAGCTTTGTGTGAAGAATGTAAACCCAACCAACGACAAAGAAGTGAATATTAACACGACGAATGAAAATACCCTACAGCTTTACCACGAAAGGATGGGGATGAACAGAAATGTCCACCCCAAAATACTGCACAGAATGAGGCTGGACATGGAAGATCACCTCGTGATACAACACAAAGGCCTAGGCGAAAGCGCATTTGCGGCGCCGAAGCCAAGAGGAGGAAGAGAGCGAAGGAATCAGGGGTGGCAGCAGCTACAAGTGCACCCCCCTCTTCCCCCACTCCACCTCCAACAACAAAGGCACTTCCTGCGGCCGGCGCCAAGAGCTCCGCTTTGAATAAAGGCAAGGAACCGGCTGCCCCTGCAGGTAAGCGCCCTCACTTGAGCACCTCCACGGAGGGGACTCCAAGAAGGCTGAAGAAGCCGCGCAGCGACAGAAATGTAGCCGCGCCTTCCAAAACCTTTTCGGATGCCGCCTTGAGACACCTCAAGGTTGCTATTATAGATGAGACTAACCCGTACGGTAAGGTTACCGCAGAACGGGAAAGAATCATTAAAAATCAACTGCTAGAGGAACTGGACAAGATTATCTTCTCCGCCTCCAGCAGCAACAGCAAAGCGCCCACGTTTAAGTCGTGGACATACTCCGGTGAAATCATCAGAGTGGTCTGCGATGACGACGGGACGCTAGAGTGGCTGAAAAAAGCCACAAAAAACCTCAAGCCGTGGGAGGAGGCATCGCTGGCGATCGTTAGTGTGGACAGGCTCCCTAAGCTGACCAAGGCCTCGCTCTGGATCCCGGAGGACGTCCATAAGACGACATCCGGTGAAAAAGAGAGGGTTCTTGGTCGGCTTAGGGCGCAGAACCCTGATCTGACGGTGGCAAGGTGGTGCACTTTCCACCATGAGGTAAAGGTGAACCCAGAAGGACACCTCTTCGTCTTCGGAATTGGAGACGAGGATATGGCTGTCCTCAAGAAGAAGTCGATGAGGATGAGCTATGCGTTCACCTCATTGACTATTAGGGTAACAAGGAAGGAAGCAGGGGGCACCTCTGAAGACCCGAGGTCCTTGGTAGTCGAGCCACATAAAGTGGACATTGACCCCAAGGCCACCATGGGTCCCGAAAAGGACGTCGAAACAGTCGATGACCTGACGGAGGAGGCACCCGAAGACAACGAGGTCGTCTCTCCCCTAGCGGAGGAGCAGATGGACCTCTAAAGAGAATCCAACTCCATGCAACCTACTCATGGGCAAGGACGTTGGAAAAAAGGTGAATATTATACAATGCAACCTCCAACACAAAAAGGCGGCAACGGCAACACTATGTCGCCGCCTTGATGTATTGGAGGATGCAATAGCTTTGATCCAGGAGCCCTGGATAATAAAGACCAAAATTACTGGTTTCAGTAGCCTAACGGGTCAAATTTTCAGCCTACCAAGCAATCAGCAACCTAGGACAGCTATTTACGTCCCAAGGAAATACAGAGTCTCTCCGATGGCACAATTCTGCACCTCAGACCTTACTGCGGTTAAAGTGGAATGTCCAGATGGAAGAGGCAAATATACGGCGTTGGTACTCGCATCGGTGTACTTACCTTCAGATGCAACCACCCTACCACCGACTAAAGAGATGGAGGTACTAGTGGATCACTGCCTCAACCACAGAGTGGAGCTGATATTGGGTTGCGACTCAAACTCACACCACTTGAGCTGGGGCAGCAAGGATATCAACGCCCGAGGTAAGTCTCTTTATGAATATATAATTAGGAAAGATCTAACAATCTTAAACAGAGGCACGGAGCCGACATTTATTAACGCCCGTAGCCAAACATTAATAGATATTACGCTGGCGACAGCCAAAATATCAAACAAAATTCAGGACTGGCAAGTGTCGGATCATATTTCTATGTCAGACCACCGCTGGCTGACCTATACGGTAAGCCAGGATCTCAGGACCACTGTAAAATCCCGTGACCCGAAGAGGACGGATGTAGCTCTCTACAATCGACTCTTAGAAGGTGCTCTGCGGGAAACAGAGGTCCTGACTCCCAGCAATAATGAGGAACTGGAAAGGTACACAGTATCTATCCAAAACAAAATAGACATTGCCTATAAGGAATCCTGTCCTATGAGGATGGTTCAGACAGGTGGCACGACCAATACCTGGTGGTGCCCTGAACTGGAACACCTCAGAAAGACAGCGAGAACGACCTTTAACAAGGCAAAACGAACAAAACTCGAAGAGGACTGGGGAATGTATAAAGCCAACCTCAAAGAGTTCAAGAAAGTCTGCAGACAAAAGCAAAGAGAAGCCTGGAGAGCCTATTGTGAGGCAGTCGAAGACTTCCCACAAATTTCTAGGCTACAGAAGGCACTCTCAAACGACCACCATAAGAGTATCGGCATCCTGACAAGGGAAAATGGCGACAAGGCCGCCAACCTTCAAGAGAGCGCTGAGATTCTTATGGAAACTCACTTCCCAGGTTCTGTCTTTCCTGGAACGTCAAACTGGACGGAAGTACCAACAACACCCTCACAATACGACTGGCAATCTGCTAGTGCAGTAATTGATGAGGACAAGATAAGGTGGGCCATATCGGGCTTCTCCCCCTTCAAGTCACCAGGACCTGACGGAATAAGACCAGCCCTACTTCAATAGGGAATGGATATTCTTATGCCGCACCTGGTTGGAATTTTCAGAGCCTCTTTAGCTCTGAGGTATATTCCCAGTAAGTGGAGAGAAGTACGAGTGGTATTTATACCCAAACCAGGTAGGATGGACTACACCTTACCAAAAGCATTCCGACCAATTAGTCTCACATCGTTCTTTTTAAAAACAATGGAGAGGTTATGCGAGCGGTATATAAGAGATGAAGTGCTAGTTCACAACCCACTTCATCCAAATCAGCATGCATATACTCCGGGAAGGTCCACTGATTCGGCCCTTCACCAAGTGGTTGGCAGAATCGAAAGATCATTGGACAACAAAGAATCCACCCTGGGTATATTCATAGATATCGAGGGAGCGTTTGATAAAACAACCTTTCCAACAATTACCCAACAACTCAACTCCAGGAATGTACCTCTGGTAGTAGGAGAATGGATACTCAAGATGCTCTCTAGTAGAGCAATAAGTATCAATGTAGAAGACATCACAGTAAGAGGACTGGTCATGAGGGGATGTCCACAAGGAGGAGTCTTATCACCCCTTCTGTGGAACATAGGCCTAGACACCCTGATTAATCACCTCAACAACAATGGATTCTACACAATTGCATACGCAGATGACATAGTTATCTTGCAGACTGGCAAATTTGTGAACACACTGTGCGATAGAGCGCAGGATGGGCTTAAATTAATTGAAAAATGGTGTAAGGAACACTCATTGTCGATCAATCCCAGAAAGACTGAGATGGTCCTTTTCACCAGGAAAAGAAGTTTATCGGGTTTGAAACCTCCCGAAATCTTCAAAAGCAAACTAAACTTTTCGGAAGAGGTGAAATACCTTGGTATTACCCTCGACAGGAAACTAACATGGAACTCTCATCTACACAACAGAGCAAAAAGAGCATATGTGGCTTATGAACAGTGTCGGAGGACAGTGGGACGCACATGGGGTCTGTCACCCCGTGTGGTCACCTGGATCTACACTGCAATAATAAGACCCATGTTAACGTATGGAGCAATTGCATGGGGACCGAAAGTTCTACAAGCAACGGCCATCCAAAAATTATATCAAATACAGCGAATGGCTTGTCTGAACATCACAGGAGCCATGAGAACAACACCAACCGCAGCAATGGAACTAATTACTGGTCTGACCCCTCTGGACTTGCACGTCAAGGAGGTTGCGTTAATGGCCATGGTACGATTGCGCACGGCTGGTGTAAACCCCGAAGTAGGAGTGGGCCAATTGAGGTTGAGCCTATGGCAGGAAGCGCTCACTGCGCTACCTCTGCTGCAGGCAGCCAACGATGCAATTGAACCCAGGTTTCTGTTTAACAAACCCTACAAAATTCAAATAAAACAGAACACAGAACCAGACGCTGCAAATGCAATACGCATTTATACAGATGGTTCAAAAATGAAAGAAGGCTCAGGATGTGGAGTTTACTCGAGAGCACTGAGCCTCAAGATTAAGTGGGGAATGGGAAACAATACCAGCGTGGTTCAAACAGAACTGGCTGGTATCTCAATTGCCACAAAAGAACTAACCAGACGAGGAATTTCTGGCAAAACCATGATAATCTGCACTGATAGTAGACAAGCCCTATTAGCCTTGAACAGACAACGTGTTATATCGAGGCTAGTACTAGAGTGCCACCAAGATTTAGCTGACGCCTCGGCAGATAACAATATTATCCTGAGGTGGGTTAAAGGGCACGACAGGAGTAAAGGAAATCGCATTGCTGATTCTTTAGCCAGGGAAGCCGCTGGACTGAAAATTCTAGGACCCAGTGACACCTACGGCTTAACGACTTCGACAATTGCGGAACTAGCCAAACGTTACACCCATGCTCAATCCCTTAAGAGATGGGATGGAATCAAAGGATGCAGTCTTGCCAGGATCACCCTGGGCGACCCTGGAAAGCTGGCGCCGAAGAAATATTTGGCGATGACCAGGAAAAACCTACGTTTAACAGTAGGATTTCTGACTGGTCACTGTCAACTAAGGAAACACCTCCATACTATGGGGTTAGTGGACACACCTCTATGCAGGATGTGTGAACAGGAAGATGAAACTGTCAGGCATGTCTTATGCGAGTGTCCGGAGTTATCGTCAATAAGAGAGTGTGTGTTCGGTGAGTCTTGGCCTACACCTGCCGATATAAAGGAGATGTCTCCTAGTGACCTGACCACCTTCCTGAGAAGGACAGGATGGACAATGACCTAGGAGGACAACTCCTCGGGAGGATGTACAATGGGTCACATGTGGCCTAAGTGCTGTGAGCCTACACACTCACCCTCCCCACTCTACAGATACAGATACAGATACCACGAAAGATTCCGTCATCAAAATAAAAGGCATGTAAAAGACCTTTTATCCAGAGAATTTGATATCAACGTTCCTTTGAACAGTGAGATATGTGAAGGATGCATCTTTGGTAAAGCACACAGGTTAAAGTTCGGTACAAGAGAGAGAGCTAGTCAACCAGGAGAACTGGCATGCTGACGTTTTTGGACCATTTGAGAAATCAGAATCAGGATTCAAGTATTTTGTCCTGTTCAAAGACGATTACAGCAAATATCGTTTTGTCTATTTCTTGAAAGAAAAATCGGAGGTACCTGAAAATTTGAAGATTGCTTTAAGAGAAGCTAGAACTATTGGTCATGTTGTAAAGGCATTCCTAAGCGACAACGGTGGCGAGTTTCAGAATCAGCAGATCAAAGATATACTGGCAAAATTTGGAATACACCAAAGGCTTACCATGCCATATACTCCGGAACAAAATGGCTGTGCGGAACGTGACAATCGGACAATCGTTGAAACCGCAAGGACCATGTTTCATTCATCAGTCGAAACTCTTCCTCAAAGTTTATGGGCTGAAATGGTTAATACAGCAGTATACATATTAAATAGATCAGGAAAGTCAAGTGTTGTAGACAAGAGTCCGTACGAGGTTTGGATGAACAAGAAGCCAGGCTTAAAGCACTTGAGGATCGTAGGATCTATATGTTACGCCCATATACCCAAAGCAAACAGGAAGAAAATGGACAGAAAAGCGACAAGAGGTATTTTAGTCGGTTATGAAAATGACGATGGATATCGAATCTGGTCACCAGAAACCAGAAGACTCATACGTTCCCGTGATATTATTATTCAAGAAAGACCACGAGTTTCAAATGAACTAGTATTATTGCCTCAAAATCAACCAGATCAATCTCAACCAGCACTAAAACACACAATCGTTCCACCCAATTTGAAGAAGAAGAACAGAATTCTGATGGTGAAGAGCAAGGCGAAGAAGTTGTTATTGAGAATGTTAGAGAAGGTATCGATACAGAAGAAAATGTTAGCGATGAAGAAGTAGGAGCAAGATTTTTACGAAACAGAGCCAATATCAACAAACCAAAACGACTAGACGATTACGTAATGAGTGCAGCAACAAGTATAGAAGATTTTCAAGAACCACAGAGTTTTCAAGAAGCAATGCACAGTGAATATAAGCAAGACTGGTTAGAAGCTATGAAGAGTGAAATAAATTCGCTGGAAGAAAACAAAACTTGGTCACTAGAAGATCTGCCAAAAGGAAAGAAAGCAATTTCGTGCAAATGGGTCTACAAAGTAAAAAGAAATAAAGATGGTTCAATCGATAAATTCAAAGCCAGGCTCGTAGTTCGAGGATTTTCACAAAAAAAGGAGAGGATTATAATCAAACCTTCAGCCCCGTAGCAAAATCTGGTACGATCAGAGCTCTTTCGAACATTGCTGGAAGTGAAAATCTAAAACTAACGCAATTTGATGTCTCAACGGCTTTTCTTTACGGAGAACTGAAAGAGGAAGTCTTTATGAAACAACCTGAAGGTTTCAGCGATGGCACCAACCGTGTGTGTCGTCTTCAAAGAAGTATGGACTCAAGCAAGCACCAAGGTGCTGGAACAAGCGGATTGTAGACTTTATCCTAAAATATGGATTCATAAGAAGTGAAGCTGATCCTTGTTTTTTCATCAAGAAGGAAGGCAAAAGTTTACTCCTCATGGCACTCTACGTAGACGACGGTCTTATCGCATCGAATGACAAGAAAATAGAAAAATATTTTCTTGAGGCGTTAGGACAAGAATTAAAAATTGCTGTAAAACCTGCAAGTTATTTTTTGGGATTGGAAATCGATCAAGAGAAAGATGGTTCAGTATGCGTTGGTCAAGTAAGATATGCAACCAAGCTGCTTGAAAGATTTAACATGGAAAACTGCAAACCTGTCTCTACTCCAATCATGAAGGAAAATATCCAGTTAGGGAAGAAAGACGAAAAAGTATCAACTGAAAATTTTCCATACAGTGAAGCAGTTGGTGCTCTTCTATACTTAATGACAGGAACAAGACCCGACTTGGCTTATGCAGTAGGCATAGCTTCAAGAAATCTTGAAAACCCTACGAAGGAAGATGTTATCAGAGTTAAAAGAATTTTCCGATACATTAAAGGAACCCTTCATTTTGGACTGAAGTATGTGGCAGGCACTGGAAGATTTTTGGAAGCCTTTAGCGATGCAGATCATGCTGGAGATTTAACAACCGGTCGTTCTACTACTGGGGTTATCTGCATGTATGCTTCTTCTGCTGTATCTTGGATGAGTCAACGTCAACCTTCTGTAGCCATATCAACGACTGAGGCTGAGATAGTCGCTGCGAGCGAAGCCTCAAAAGAAGTTGGTGTGGTTAAGGAGACTCTATGAAGAAATCCTCGAGCTAAATGAGATTCCTTCAGTGATGGTAGATAATGAAGCCGCAATCAAGCTAGCTCAGAATCCAGAATTCCATCGAAGAACGAAGCATATTAGAACGAGACACTTCTTCGTGCGAGAAATGGTGTGTAATGAGATGCTAGATATCAAGGAGATATCCACTACATTGCAAGTAGCTGATGCTTTGACGAAACCTATATTTAGACCCCGTTTAGAAAAGCTTCGAGATAGTATGGGATTAGTCAAACTATCAAATGAGGGAAGGTGTTGGAGCTAGTGTTTTTTCTAGTCTCCTTGATATTCATTTTATAGTTTATCAAGGTTATATTG
This sequence comes from Galerucella tenella, assembly GCA_910591685.1. NCBI lineage: Eukaryota > Metazoa > Arthropoda > Insecta > Coleoptera > Chrysomelidae > Galerucella > Galerucella tenella. The sequence continues at coordinate 20,631 of CAJUYH010002490.1, forward strand.
ATTATATGTAATATGTTAGATAAAAAGTCAGTTAATAAAATATATTAATGAAGGAAAGCTGTCAATAATTTATTGTCCTAAATTAGTAATTTATGATAAGAATCACCTTTTAATATCAATATTTACAACCAAATTATTAAAAGAGATTTGCCAAATAATTAAACTACATTTATGTAAATCTTAGTAATGATGGTTAAGCCCATATCCGATTGATTAAAAACTTAAATTTCCATCATAATAAATACCTAAACTTTTTGCAAGTCACCAAAACCAAATTAACGGAATTCATTTGGATGCAATAACTACGTTTTCTCAAGTGCAAGGGTGCTGTTAAATTAACTCTTAAAGTCGTTAAAAGGCCAAGTTTTCTACTTTAAGGTGAAACCAATTATTAAAGTTCAAAAACTAATTAAAAATACAGTAAACAACGATTAGGTATTTGTACATCACGAAAGAAATCTCCAAGGCTCAATTACCAAAAAGGTACAGCTCAGCTCTGAGAAATTTTAGGATAAATATTTGAAGACAATGAATATTTTAATATAACTCGGATTTGTGCGTAACCAATAGATATCTATCAAAATAATAATTATTCTAATGCTTTATAAGTTTTGAAAACTATTTTTCAAAGACAGTGACCGTTCAACTTAAAAGCGGCAACTACTTGCAGGGCTATAGGCACTGACGTCTATTGAATTACACTTTAAAGTCAAACGGGGTTGGTATATCTACAAGATATTTAACACCAACTATTCTGGTTTGCAATTAGAAGGGGATAATATTGAGAATGGCTGACCTAAAAGAAATCCCAGAACAGAAAGTGTTGAGAAATCTTTATTAGTCCATCCGAGTTAATCACACATACGAAATGGATAAAATGTTTGTAAGGAATGGTCCAATCGGAATTGTACAATCACAAATCGGACAATTGAAAAGAAAGTCATCGGAAAGTTTTGAGTTACTTATGACTTTTTAGGTTGTAACATGTTAGTTAAAAACTTGATTCACGTTTTCACAATAACTTTTTCACTGAAACCTGGAACTCCGTAAGCGATGAACATGGTAATGATTCAATCAGGTCGTTTGTGCAATAGAAAAATGATACATACTAGGGCAAAATAAGATGCTGGTTGATTATTACTATCAAGTATATTTTTTCTCTTATTTTTTTGGGAATCAAACCACAATATTGTTTTTTTATTTTCCATTTCGACGTTTCGGTAGCGTTGCAGCTACCGTTGTCAAGATTTTGGTCCCTATCTGACACAACGAAAAAATATGACAACTGGACAATCAATAATATTTTGAAGTTCAAGACTACAAAACTTTGTTGTCAAATTTTATTAAGGTCCATTCATAGTAGATCACATCTCTGGTGAAATGTAAAATAAAATATTTTATTTTATGACCTTCTAACGATATGATAGTCTACTAGAAATGGAATCCAGTGAAGTCCACGTTCCAGGAACGGTTTTTATTGGGATAGCGCTTTTTTTTCCGCTTATTTTGGTAATGTTGTTAATAAAACGCGTTTGTTGTTACTTTTTTGTGTATGATTATTTTTGTTTTCAAATTGGTAATCAATTCAATATTCGAACTAGCTTCAAATCTAACAATACGTTGAGATCTATACCAACAAAAACGAAACCAAAAAATGAAGAACAATCACAACAAAAATCTATAAAAATGAATTCAAGTGAAGACAATCTCCTTTCGGAGATTTCATTTCATTATGACACTGAAAATAGTGTCAAATCGTTACCGTTACATGACAGTTGTAGATAAAATATTTTATTTTATGACATTCTAACGATATGATAGTCTACTAGAAATGGAATCCAGTGAAGTCCACGTTCCAGAAACGGTTTTTATTGGGATCGCGCTTTTTTCCGCTTATTTTGGAAATGTTAATAAAACGCGTTTGTTGTTACTTTTTTGTGTATGATTATTTTTGTTTTAAAAATATGTATTACTCAGTTTGGTGATTTTGTGTATTGAAGTGTATATCGATTAACATTAACTATTTCAATGATAAATCATAAGAAAACCTGGATAAAAACTTATGATGCTATCCTGATAACGCGGGTAATTGATTATTGGAAATTTCTCTTTCTAACATTGGTTACCAAATTTGACTACATTTGGCTGAAATAGTAGCTACACATTTATCTGCATTTAGTTGTATTAAAGCACTTCCTTTGATTTTTCGTCTTTTATTATTGGGCTCTTTCAATATTATTTTTGTCGAATCCCATTGAATTTTATGCCCCTCTTCCCAAGCATGTTTACAAATACCTGACTTAAAGAACTCCCTATCTTTGATATCTTTTTTATGTTCACTTACTCGGACTTCCAATGGTCTAGATGTTCCACCTAAATAGAATTTGTCGCATTCACAAGATATCTGATATATGCAATTTTTTGAAGATTGTTCTTCATTTTTTGGTTTCGTTTTTGTTAGTATAGATCTCAACGTATTGTTAGATTTGAAGCTAGTTCGAATATTGAATTGATTACCAATTTGAAAACAAAAATAATCATCCACAAAAAAGTAACAACAAACGCGTTTTATTAACAACATTTCCAAAATAAGCGGAAAAAAAGCGCTATCCCAATTCCTGGAACGTGCACTTCACTGGATTCCATTTTTAGTAGACTATCATATCGTTAGAACGTCATAAAATAAAATATTTCATTTTAAATTTTACCAGAGATGTGATCTACTATGAATGGACCTCAATAAAATTTGACAACAAAGTTTTGTGGTCTTAAACTTCAAAATATTATTGATTGTCCAGTTGTCATATTTTTTCGTTGTGTCAGATAGGGACCAAAAATTTTTTTTATGTCATTATTGTGTTTTCATTGCTTAGTTACCAACTATCTAATGTCGTACTTTATGGCCCGCGCGGGTATAAAGGGAAATAATTTTTTGTTCAACTTATTTAATAACCATGTCGTAAGCTTCTTTAGACTTTTTTTGGCAACAGATTCACAGTTGCTTTCTTTGCTTTTTTAATAATTTCGTCAGGAATTCCAAAATCTTCCTTCATTTTGACTTCTAACTTTGACATATATAAAATTTATTGTGATATTATGACATTGACGTTTGTCAACATTTGCCTATTAATTCAAACCGGATTTTTTAAAACACTGATTTGTATTGAGATTGGATTGCAATAACGAGCCAGTATGACATAAAAGTTTGTATGTACCGCAGGCATAAACAGATGTGTATACTCTCGGGCGACTCACAAACCTTCGGGCCAGGGGCCCTAGGCTTAGTAAGACGTCGCCCTCAGGGCATAAACATCTATTTATACCCTTGTTACATACATAACTATTATTACTAGTTAAACTTGACAACGGTAGCTGGAACGTTACCGAAACGTCGAAGTAAAAAATAAAAAAAACATTATTGTGGTTTGATTCCCAAAAGATAAGAGAAAAAATAATAAGTAATCGCACAAGAAAGAAGATATCAAGTATATTATTTCATAATCGTGGAATCCTTATTGAAACATTGTTTTTATTTTAACCAACAATTCAATTTATCTTATCATTTTTATAAAGATTTAATGTTTGATCATCAAGCCCAAATTTTATATAGCATACGTCTTCTATGTAAATGTGTAATTTACATTTTACTGTAGTGTGAACCTATTTTCCAAAAACCATATTTCATATTTTGGACCAAGACGTAATTTTAAATGTAAATATATTATATTTGGTCAATAAATGGTATGGTATGGTATGGTATGGTATGGTATGGTATTAGCATAGCGATATGGATATCCCCATTTTTGTTTATAGAACTGCTTTATAAAATTACTATAAAAAAATAAGAAAAACAAAGCGTTCTGTGAGAGTACATCCTGATATACCACGCAGTACCAGAGCTCACAAAGAGTCTCTTGCTGAGATAGAGGGTCGATAAAGAGACCTGACACTTTCACGACCTCTAAAAAATCGTTAGAGCTTTTGATTAAAAATCACTTTCCTGGAAGTTTGACTCCGAATAACAATCGACCTTCCTACTTTGAAGGCTCAAGGCGGTCCAAAAAGAACGATTGAGAGGTTACCAAGAAAATTATCACAACTGCACTGGTAATTTCATCAGTTTAAATCTCCCTGTGAGGATAGCATGCTTCCAACTGCAAAGCGGACTGGAATTACGTTTACCCATCCTAATTAAACTGTATAGAACTAGTCTGGCGCGGAATTTCATACCACCGAGTTGGTTGGCGGCCACGGTGGTGAAAATACCAAAAAAGAACCGCACAGACCCACATCCCAAATCGTTCCGACTAATTAGCACACACTATGAGTGTGGGGCGACATATGTGCGCTCGTCTGGTTTTGGTGGCCTGTTCCCACTCTCTCTAAATATTGGCCGGATCTTATACTTCCAGTGAATTTTTATTCAATGTTCCTGAACCCAGGTTACACTACCACGACACCAATACTATATACTATCTCACGCGCGTTTCAGAAACTGAACTTATAGTGCTTCGTCATCGTTAAATACTACATTTTCTCTCACCAAACTGGATAATTACTAATTAACTAAAGCATTAAAGGCGATACGCTTTTATAGGGTAACATCAAATCTGGTGTGGGAGTGTCGCCAGTCCCTCAACAGTCTAGGTAGTCATAATAAAGTGACCCTAGCCTGAGTACCAGGTCACCAAGGAATAAAAGGCAATGAAAAGGCTGATGAATTAGCCACGCAGGGAGCAGCGGATGATATTTTAAGACCAGAGCCTTCCTGTGGGATTGCTAACTGCCTAAGTAAAGGGAGCATCCATAAATGGATAAACAAACAGTCGTTTCGCTGGTGGTATAGTCCGGGAAAGTAAGGAAGTTAAACATCAAATGTTCCCCATCGCTGATTTTTCATTTTTAAATGAAAATATATCGACCCAGCATCACTCTCTTAGATTGTCTAATAATTTCCGCTGGAGCTTGCGACGCAGCTTGCAAGCACAGCTCGGACTACCTAAAATGTTTTTTTCAATCGCGTTTAAATTTATGAATATCAATGATATCGAGAAGCGGTTGGTTGCAATCGATAGAGTGAAAGTTATATTTATATAAATAACATGAACAAAATTTAAAAAAAAATTTTTACATAATTTTTTAGAACATCTACCGGAAAAAAAAAATTTACATCTACTTTTTTCTCATTTTGGCGTTGAAAAATTTGTTAAAAATATCTTTTCACGTTATAAATATGTTTGTTTTTGAAAGACGAGTATTTTGAAAAAAAAAATTTTCAGATGCGATTTTTACAAGCTGAGATAAACAAATTCAAAGTCTGCTAGATACTGTCATAATGTTAATTGAAATTTTCAAATTTTGATCACTTTTGATCACAATTTTTCATTTTTCTACCGTCAATTGGTCCATTCAAAAGAGAACAGTAATCCTAGCTCGCTCGGCCAAACGGTGCGGCGGCAGCTGCTTGGCATTGTGGTGGGGGGTCAGCGCTCGTTCGCAGTTCAACCAAGCTTAAACTTTTATTTTGGATTTCTTTGTAAAAATTGTGCATTTATAGTATGGTTATTATCAATATGATTACATATTGCTTGAAATAAGGTACGATGATTTTTATAATCTATATCTATAAATCTAGCAGACTTTGAATTTGTTTATCTCAGCTTGTAAAAGTCGCATCTGAAATTTTTTTTTTCAAAATACTCGTCTTTCAAAAAAAAACATATTTATAACGTGAAAAAATATTTTTAACAAATTTTTCAACGCCAAAATGAGAAAAAAGTAGATGGAAATTTTTTTTTTCGGTACATGTTCTAAAAAATTATGTAAAAAATTTTTTTAAAATTTTGTTCATGTTATTTATATAAATATAACTTTCACTCTATCGATTGCAACCAACCGCTTCTCGATATCATTGATATTCATAAATTTAAACACGATTGAAAAAAAAATTATTTCCAATTTGAGCAGCCGCCATTTTGAATTTTGCAAATCTGAAAAAACGTAAATTTTTAGAAGTTCGCCCTCTATGTTTATCTATGTTTTGACCTCGATATTAATATTTTATTTATAATTACCAGCCAAAATATATGATTTTCGAAAAAATTTTCCATTTTTGGAAAATTTAACATCGGAAAAAAAAAATTTTGGAAAAACTATTCACGTCACCTTCAAGAGCATACGATTTGCTGCAATTTTCATCCCCACGATTTTTTTGCAAGAACACATCCAGAAATGATATGAGCATAAATCACTTGAATTTTAGGTAGTCCGAGCTGTGCTTGCAAGCTGCGTAGCAAGCTCCAGCGGAAATTATTAGACAATCTAAGAGACTGATGCTGGGTCGATATATTTTCATTTAAAAATGAAAAATCAGCGATGGGAAACATTTGATGTTTAACAGATTTTTCGACCTTACTTTCCCGGACTAGTATGAAACCCCAGGACAAAGGCACGTTAAATTATTTCTTAAAAGCCATTTGACCAAACTGTCACATGACCTACTATGTCAAAGTCGAGAAACGACGAGGATGATAGTGGAAATGCTGGCCGGACATTGTAGACTGAGGAAACATATACACACAGAAAGCCTAGCAGATGACAACCTATGTAGGATCTGCCAGAAAGAAGACTAAACCACGGAGGTGAATATCTTTATAGCTGAGTACACATGACTAGAAAGTCAAGAAAACATATTTGTATTCTGTGTAAAATTCAATTTTTTAAAATCGCAGAGTGCTTTCGGCTATTAAGCTATCTTCAGTGCTATACCTGCAAGTAAGTTCCAACTTTTATCACATACTTGCAGGTATAGCACTGAAGATGGCCCAGTGCAGAGAGCTACGCAAGGGAGGCGGTGTCCAGGCTAATAGGTCTAATAATAAGAATAAAGCTAGATATCGAGCTATAGGGAGGACCACAATTAATAGATGTGCAAAGGTCGCAGTGGGATAGAACAAACAGCCGCTCCAATTCTAATCTAATCTAATCTACTGATAAACTATACGAGTTTTGAGGTGACAATAGAAGAAATAACAACACGGCCGAAGCCTACTCGATAATAATGCTGAAATGATTACTATTGCTTTATTTTGTCAGTAGGTTTGTGGTGGTCTCTAGTACCTCTGGTGGGTTTGGATTCAATTGAATTCAAATAAAAGTCGCTAAAATGGACAGGGCGCTATCACACATGGGATGTCATCATATAGTTGAAATAATACCCTTCTTGGTGTGCGTCATCGATTGTTAATCTCCTTCTATCACATTACGTAGGAAGAAATGGAAAAAAGGCAGGTCTGTGATTAATCATAATAAAAATATCACAATAATGAACCGTTTGAATGTTTTACAAACGTTAACCCTAATCTTTGACTTACAAAAATTTTATTGGTTGATGTTTAGATTACGCGCCAGCGCAACCTATCAATCGTGAGGTTGAAATACTATGAATGCGTAACTTTCGTAGCGGCAATGTGTCTTACGACTTTTTCTACTGTCACACTGACAGTTCTTGTCAGGTGTGTACTTTGTTGCTTACGGTCAATTATTATTTGTGAGAAGTGAATATTAATCTTATTGTTATTTTTATCTAAATAATACAAAAATATGTCTAGATACACGAAAAAACATCAGTATTTTGAAAGTTCTCAAGTATTTTCATTTAGACAAAGAAGCTGGTAATTATTAATTTCATAGCCTTCTCGCCTTTGGCTTAATACGATCCTGATGATTTTATTTATCAAATTTAAGGTTAGCTATATGTCAAAATAGCAAATAAAATAAACAACATGCCGAAAACCCGGATATACGTCTCAATCGATGACGCACACCAAGAAGGGTATTATTTCAACTATATCAACATTTCCCATATGTATGTCAAAATAATTTCTATAATTTCGCAATAACTTGTTCTCCATCCATACCGCCAGTCATATAAATCATATGAGTAGTCACCAATATATAAATCGCATAAGTTCATCGTCTATATATTGATATTTTCATGCATTACCTACAAGAAGGTGAATTTTTGTTCACCAGTGTTATCTAGAATATTCGAAACTTTCAGATATCCTTAATATTTGAACTATTCAAAACATTAACCTCACAAAAGAAGTTTGTCAGAAAGAGCTTTTGTCGACCAATATTACGCAAGTATCAACTACAAGCTAATAAGGTATTCGCCATGGCACCAATTTCTACAACTAGCGCTTTATTCCGAAGAAACTACTAGACATTTTCAGCTGAACACATACTTGGGATATTTTTTAATCTGTAGCTATGGTATTTTGCGGAAAATACTTAGGGCCGGTTGTAGATGTCACAGGTGAACGTTAGTTTAACTGAACTGCCAGTCAACTTTGAACCGAGTTCATTTTGATTTTCGTTGTAGAGTGCAAGATCAACATTAGTTTGGTTGAACGCCGTTCAGATCACATTGGTAGCACTGAACTACGCTTTTCATCTGAAATTTTAATGTCCCATGCCAAACTTGATCGTTGACTGACAGTGTTGATTGAGAATTACCATCGGTAATTTCCTATAAAGCATATTGTAGATATAAATCAATTTTGTATATTAGGTGTATGTGGTTGTAAACAAAAAGGTGGTGGTTGTTGTATTTTGTGTGGAAAATTAATGGAGAAAGCAAATAAAAAACGATCAACAAATTTCAGTTCGAAAGAAGAGAATATTTTAATATCCTTATGGCCTTATTCTATACAAAAATGTTAGCGGTAACAGCGCTGTAAATCTTCAAGATCGAGAGATGTTACGAGATGTTTTGACACTGTTTGTTATAAGTTGAATTGTAAATTTTCATGAAATGAGTCAAAATGAACAGGCTAAATAAAAAAATTAATTTTATACTTAGAGCCACATTTAAAAAATCCAGGAAATGCAAACGTCATCCATTTTTTGAATAAAAATGATAAATAAATAGTTCCTCTAAAAAAGTCTTCTTCCTTCTGGTTCCTTCACCTCTTGCTTTACATAATCGGGCCAATAACTTAAAAATTAGGTAAATTCTACTACACAACATAATATTAGTGAAGTTAGCTACGATGTAATATTGCGCTCTCAATAATTTTTTTACATCGGGTGGTTCAGAATACAATTTTTAACCGCGCTGTTGAGTTTGATTTAACATTGCGATTTTAACTACATCGATTACAAATCTCACAGCTCATTTTTCTTATCGAAATCTACATTTAAATTCGATATCAGACCATATTTCAAAATGACTGGGTCTATTTCTAAAGTTTTGCGTTCTTCTAGGATGTAAAAAACCATTCAAAATTTGTAAAAAATCTTCATCGTCGGTTAATTCTTCTAATAATTCGTTCATTTTGATTGAAATAATGAATTATCAGATATTCAACCTCACTTTTTAAGGTTAACAACTCAACGTCAAATGCCAAAACCCTCTTGAACCGCCTTTGAACGCCCTTCGAGGACCGTTCACGTGAACTTCTATTTGAACCACAGATCAGTAGTGACTGACGTACTTACAACAAAAATTTGCAATTAAACTCGGTTCAACGCAGAACCACAGTTGAACTATGCATCTACAATGGTTAATTGGTTATTGTTGGCTTGCAGTGTTTTTAGGGAATAATTCCAGTGAAAAAGTAACAACTTTTATTAAATTCAAATTAAATTGACAATACAAAATTGAAAGTCTATCTGACAACTAACTACCGCTAGTCTGATAAATAAATGTTACATAAAAAATTTCATTCTAACACTCCCTCCTTAACATTTATTTTATCTCGAAAAATACATCTCCCCAGTGTTTTCGTAAAAATATCGGCTAATTGTTCTTCACTCTTCACAAAATCTAAAGTAAAATCCTTATTTAATCTATCTCTTAAAAAATGGACACGAACATCAATGTGTTTGGTTCTTTTTTGAGCTGTTTCATCAGTCAACATTTTTATTGCACTCTGGTTGTCCATCTTCAGAGTGATTGGTCTTGAGCAAATTTCCAGTTCTTCATATAGTCTGCTCATTATGATGATTTATTTTATGGCTTCAGTGGCTGCAATGTATTCAGCTTCAGCTGTGGACAAAGATACAATACTTTGTCTTCTTGAATACCAATCAATAGGTGTCCCGGCGAAAAACATCACAAATCCTGAAGTCGATTTTCTAGTTCGGTAGTCCCCTGCGAAATCGGAATCACTGTATCCTACCAATAATTCATTATTTGAGTTTTTCGTATAGTGAAGGCCAAATGTTTTTGTTCCACATAGGTAACGTATAACTCGTTTGACTTCCTCCCATTGGATTAAACGAGGATATTCCATATATCTGCTGAGTTTATTGACAGTGAATGCTATATCAGGGGCTCTATTCTCGACCTCATGTGAAAAGATTCACATGTGAAATTATTCCACTACTTATTTTCACATGCTTGTTCGAAACGGTATTCTCGGTGATAGTGGAATGTATTTTCCAATGGATATGGTCTTGATACGTATGTCTAATATTAAATAAATATTGACCAATCATGTTTTATCATTTTGGAGTTATTGTGTTGAGATCCCTGGGCTAAATTGACATCGACATCAATACTAAAGAATTATGGCGGATCAAGTTTTAGTTTCAAAAAATAGAAGGAAAACTGGACATGTCTCTGATACACGAAAAAACATGCTCATTACTTTCATTGAAAATGACTCACAATTGCGAACTGGGAAATTTACAAATAGTTTCACATATAAAGAGTTCAAGCACTACCTCTTTTGACAATCTAAATAACTTTATAAACTGATTATCACTTAGGTTTATTAAAGGATCTCCTGCTATGTCTTTCCACCTTGACCAAAAGTCTCTAGGTGGATTATTTTCCAACATCTCCACCTCTTCCAAAACTTCCAAATGATAAAGTAGAATAGCTTCCTCCATTAGAAGTTTTAAAACAAAACAAAACGCCAAAGATTGAAAAACACAAGATGTGCTACTGCTGAGAAAGTCACTTTGGTTTGGATCTTTGTATGAATGTATGAATATTCTTTGGTTATGTTTATTGTGTGTAAAATAATAATGACATAATGACATAATTATATTCACATTGGCATTTACCATGTGAAAATATTCGTAGACTTTTTGTGTGAAAATATTCACGTGGTTCTGTGGAGAATACCGAATTTAATATTTCCATGTGAAAATTATTTTCACCCATGTGAATAAAAGTCGAGAATCGAGCCCCTGGCCTTGTGACAGATGCCAGAAATAGTAAACTTCCTATAGCCTCGCAGTACGGTGCTTTGCATAAAGGACTGTCTTCACTATCCAAATCTTTCGTAGGCCCTGGTGTATCAACTGCTTTACATGATATCATGTTGAATTTTTCAAGAATTCTTTCTATTTGTATTTTCTGACTTATAAATATTCCATTTCCAGTTTTAGTAATTTCCATTCCCAAAAATTGTTTTACTTCTTCTTCTCTCTTGATTTCAAAATTATTTTTCAAATGTTCCATTAATCTCTCTATTCCTCTTCTACTGGTTGCTGCGATTAAGCCATCGTCCACATAAATTACTAAAAATAATTTTTCACCTTCGTCTTTGTAAAAAATGCAAGGATCATTAACTGACTGAATTAGTTTGAACTCTTTCAATGTAGCTACAAATTTCGCATTCCAATTACGAGAAGACTGCTTCAAACCATAGAGTCCTTTCTTCAGTAAACAAACCCTGTTTGTCCCGTCATGGTATCCAGGTGGCTGCTCCATGTAAATGACTTCGTTAAGATCACCATTAAGGAATGCAGTCATCACATCGAACTGAGCTAATTCCATTTGATAGTACGCAGCTATGCTAAGTATCAACCGAATGGATTTATATTGTGCTACAGGACTAAATGTTTCGAAGTAGTCTTGGCCAAAAGTTTGACTGTATCCTTTTGCAACCAACCTTGCCTTATAAATCCCATTCAATTTCTTTCTGAAGACCCACTTATTCTTTATAGTTCTCTTGTTGTCTGGAAGTTGGGTTAACGTCCATGTTTCATTTTTATGAAGTGCCTCCAGTTCTTTTTTCATAGCATTTTTCCATTCTTCACTCTGTAAAGCTGTCTCGTAATCGATTTCTTTTTCTGCTATCATACAAACAAAATCTTCATATTTTACTGATGGTTTTATTGAACTTCTATGCCTTAGGTTTCTTCCTTCTTCTTCATGTTTTTCATTTTCTTCTGTGTCATCTTGGAAACTATCAAGATTGTGTTTTTCGTTATTGCTATTGTCTTCTTCTGTCTCTGTAGTCTGTGTTAGTTTTTCTTCTGTTTTAATCAATATTGATGTACTCTCTTCAATGGATTTCTTTGGAATTACATCTCGGAATACTTCTATTCTTTGATCGGTTGGAAAATATATTCTGTATCCTTTCGTTTCTTCAGAATAGCCCACAAAAATCCCTTCTTTGCTTTTATAGTCCCATTTTTTACGAAGTTGTTTCGGTATATGGGTATATACAGGCTGTCCAAATATTAAGAAATGATCAATCTTTGCTTGCTTTTTGAATATTAGTTCAAATGGTGTTTTACCGGTTATTGAACTAGTCCCCATTCTATTCAGAACATGAGATGATGTATTTATGGCTTCGGCCCAAAATAGTTTTTCCAATTTTCGGTGATGAAGTAAAGTTCGGGCGGCTTCTACTAATGTCCTCATCTCCCTTTCAGCTGCTCCGTTTTGTTCGGGTATATACTTCACTGTGAACTGATGTTTTATTCCGAATTTTTCTAATAATGTCTCCACTTCCTTATTTTTGAATTCTGTCCCATTATCTGTCCTTATTACTTTTATTTTTTCATTTGTTTCGGTTCTGAATTTCGGTATAAATTCGGTTAATTTTTCAATAATTTCATTTTTATTTTTCAGGTAATAAACATATCGATAATGAGAGTAATCGTCCTTGAATAATAAAAAATAAATCGATCCTCCAAGCGATTCAACTTCCATCGGTCCTCCAATATCAGAGTGTATTATTTCTCCTGGTTTAGTAGTCACATTGGTTGAAATTGAAAATGATTGTCTACTCTGCTTTCCATAAATGCATGATTCACATTGAAAATTTGAATCATCTTGAATTTTGATATCAAAACTCCTCAAAATTTTCTTGCAATGTAAGATATTTTGATGTGCCAATAAATAATGCCATTCTTCCATTGATTCCTTTGTCTTAGAGCTTAGGAAACTAGCCGCAGCTTCTTCAAATCTGACTTCAAATTGTAGTTTGAATAATTTTCCTGACCTCTTTCCCTGGACTATAATTCGACCATCCTTTTTGACCTGACATTTATTTCTGTCAGTTATTATGATACAACCTTTATAAGTAACAGCGCTTGAAGAAAATAAATTATATTTCAGTTCAGGAACGTAAAAAACATTCTCAATGGAGCAACTAACGCACTCATCATCGTCAGTTTGGGCATTCACAAGAATAGTACCTTTTCTAAGAGCCTCAAGTCTTTTACCATCACCAATAATTATATACTCTTTGGTTTCAAGTTCTTCGTAAGTACTGAACCACATTCTATTGAAAGTCATATGATGGCTGGCACCACTATCCAAATACCAGTCGGTGGTTGTATTAATTCCATTTGTTATAAGAGCAAAATTTTTCTTATTTTTATCATCATTTAGTGGTTTACTTTCGGCTTTGTTCTTCTTAAACCAGCAATTTCGTTCGAAGTGTCCTCGTTTTTTACAGTAATTACAAGAAAAATCACCTTTGCGAAACTTATTCTTATGACGTTCATTTTCATTTTTCTTCCAATCTCTTTTCTCGAACGTTTTGGCTGCTAATTCCCCAGCAACTTCTTCGCTGCATCTGTTCTTTATTCTTTCTTCTTCTGCGAGTAGTCTTGACGTGAGAGTATTCAGGCTTTTATTCGATGAGCTATCCCATGCAGAATGAAAATGTTGAAAACTTTCAGGCAAAGTCATGAGAATTTTGTTCACCAGCATACTTTCGCTTATATTTACTCCACAAGTTTTGATATCATGACTGAGTTTTTCTAAGTCGGCTACATGGCCAGCAACACCATTTCCTTTATAGGAGTAAGCATAAAACCTTTGTTGAAGAGAATGTAGGTTTGCCTCTGTGGTTTTTCCATATAGAGCTTCAATTCTTTGCCACATTTCACCGGCGGTTTTACAAACAATTAAATGAGTCACTACCTTTTCTTGCACTGAAGTCACAATAAGGTTTTGAACTTTCAGATCTTTTTCATCCCATTCCTTTTTTTCTTCTTCAGAACTTGTTGTGGATCGTGCATTCTCAATGACATAGTAGACACCAGAAGATTTCAGAATGATTACTAACTGGAACTTCCAGGCTGCATAGTTGAGTCCTTTCTAATCGAGCGTTATAATTCTTCTGTATTCGACTGTATTCATTTTTGTGTCAATTTCCTCCCAGTGAATACTAACTTGTCGTACTTTTCACTCTGGCCGACCTTCGGGATATTCCAGAAGTATTTTATTATATATATATTCTGTATTATCTCAGTATTGTCCTGGGCCCATAACCTGTTGGCTTGCAGTGTTTTTAGGGAATAATTCCAGTTAAAAAGTAACAACTTTTATTAAATTCAAATTAAATTGACAATACAAAATTAAAAGTCTATCTGACAAACTACCGCTAGTCTGATAAATGTTACATAATAGATATTTACGTAATTATTTATGAAAAGAGCGATATTGTTCAACAAGCGTAATATTTTCCAAAACGAGCGCTAGCGAGTTCTGCAAATTACGCGTGTTGAACAATGTCGCTCTCTTCATAACGTGTTTACGTACAACGTTTTATCTAATTCCGCGCTTTCATAATATTCAATAAAATCTTCAATTACAATGATAATATTGAAGTGGAATCAAATGGTGTTAGAAGTATTATTACTATGATGTATTCACCCAGAAAATTGACTTACTTTAAATAACTGTGTCCTGAATAATGTTTTCAATGTTTATAAATTTCAAAATACTATTGAATTAAAATAATGGGTTGATTGTAGTTTAAATAATGGAATAATTGTCAGTTTTGACAGTACCTACCTAATTCATAAATTATTCTTTGAAACTCATGTGGTATCTCTATGTTGAAACATAAACAGTTACGTAAAGTTTTTACATAACTACTTTTCATAACTGATATATGAAGGTTATGAAAAATGTGACGTTACCTAACGTCAAGGAGTGACGTAAAGTGTCACATTTGATAGCGGAACTAGATAAAAAATTTTATTCTAACAGTTATTCATAGTCTCTTCAACGGAATATGTCATTTTGTTTTCATTTCATGCACTTGTTTAGTCATTGAAAAGTAACGTATGAAAGAAGTCTATTTTGTTTCATTAAATCAGATGGAAACAAGGCATCTTCACACAAATTGTAATCAAAAACTGTTTAAAAAATGAAGTTAACTTTCATAATCCCTTCCGGACGTTATAAAACTCTCCGCATAAATTTAATGGAACTGAGCAAAGAAACAATCAGTCAAAATATATATCAGATCAAGAGATGGAATATTTTTTCAAATAGTGCAATGATAATATTTCTGAGCTACTAATAAATTTCCGTGCTAGAAATATTATCATTTTTGTGAAAATAACAAAAATCTAGTTCTACATACTAAAACTATAGTCAGTACTCATTCCTGTAAGACATACCACTAGGAATCCATTCCGAATGCACTATGTTAGTACCTACGTAACTTGACGAAATACAGAACTGATGCATGTTTATTAAGAACTTCTACAATATTTTCCACATTTTCACTTTTTGTTAATGAAATAAGACATTTTACCCTTATTGGTATCATTAAATCCCAAACTTGAACAAGATAGCGCTCACATACATAAACTATTCAATTTCCCAATTGAATTGTACATTAATAGGGAACTACTTGTCTCTAAGACACTTATAAGTGGGGCATAATACATTGTTGTGCTGCTCAATAGATTTCTATCTCCAACTCACAGAATGACAATACGGAATATAATTATTTCTCGAATTTGTATATACATACATAACCTAAAAAGCGGCACCAACATTATGTATAGCATCCAAGTTTTCCACATCTGAGCCCTCAGGACACACCTTCTAGAACGCAACTTATAGGAAACATCTACAGCTATATAATGATCCAACACTCGGGTACCTCAACAACCATATCTTTTCCAAAGCCACCTACGAGCCATTCCAGGAGGAAGAAATTCAAGCTAAGTATCTCAATTTCTTCAATTTTACAATCAACAGGGGTAACCCGTGTCCGGGTTAACATGAGTTTCTAACTTTTTCCTTTTTTGAAACTTTAGTTCTTTACGACAGGTTATGTTTGAGCGACCGGGGGTCTCGACGCAAAAGATCTGACCGTTACGCGTTACGTTACGCTACGTTATGTTACGTTGCTTCGTTATGTGCCTTGCTTGCGTGCTTGTGCTCTCTCTCGTTTACGAAGCAGCGATTCATATTATGCTCCTGCCGGGATTCGAACCCGGGCCGCCCGCGTGGAAGGCGAGCATTCTACCACTGAACCACCGACGCTATATTAAAATTCTATGCAAAGCTGGTATTCGCAGTGCTGGTGATCTACTTGAATTTGTTCGGATAAATTTTTACTATTATTTCCATAATTTTTTTGCGCGATTGATGTTTTTTGTTCATTTACAGCATCGGTTGTCAAAATGACATGAGGATTAAGGGGTCTAGCACATTTACTTTTCGAAATACAGGGTGTTGTTTTTTTGTAAACTTGAATGTTTTAATTCGATAACTTTAAAATGGATGGATAAATTGATTTGACATTTGGCAGCTTGTTTTCAAATGTAAAAGGGCATATTTTGGAAGATATAGTAGTTTGTGCAACTAGTGTGGATATGATGGCCATATCGCACGAGGACGAAGTTTGAGCATGACGCCGTAGGCGGAGTGCTCAATCGTTCAAGTGTGATATGGACAATCCACACGAGTCGAACAGCATATTTTTTCTACGACCCACTTAAGAAAAAATCTAGAAAATATAAATTTCTATAAACTGTAATATAACTTCAAATTGAAAATTTAACAATTCAATTTTATGTTTCCACTAATTTTTTTGTGGTGAACGTACAGTTCTTGAATGTCCAATTTGTATAATGCTACGGTTTCCCTTTTTAAATATACGATGCTGTTAAAAGTAGATGTTGCCAGTCGGACTCTCTTATGAAGGGTACCGTACCATTGTCTGTAATAATGAATATCCTGCTAAATATTTCAAACGTCTACCTATTGTCGTTATTAATATCAAGCAGAATAATTATTTAAAAATAAAATTAACAATAAAAAAAGCTTCCTCACGGGGAATCGAACCCGGGTCTACCGCGTGAGAGTCTGGTATGCTAACTACTCTACCACCAAAGAATATGAAAATCGTTTATCTATAACGTCAAATGTATTACATAACTTTTGCTTGAAAGGAACTAAAGTTCCTACCGTGTGTCCCGCGACACGTTCTAACTTTTTTATTTTCTTTTATTCGAATTAATTTTGTTGTTCATCGACACCCTTAGGCTTCTCATAGTCATAGACAACTTTCAGACATACCTATTTCAGCATAAACAAGAGAAAAGTCACATTTTGGCATACTTTTTTAGCGCCCCAGTAGATGAAATTTGTAGAATAAATTCTGTTTATATTGAGTTGAGTGATATAGATTTGTTTGAATAAAAATATAAAATCTTAAAAGTGATTTTGATTGAAAAATAATCTATCGAATACCACACGAGAGCTCGATAAATAACGTAATTCCCCAGACCTTTTCTTGAACTTGATGCCATTTCGTCATAGCCACTCAAGCCCTACGGGCTCCCGTATCTATTGCCTGGCAACAAGTTTTCTAGTGTCAGAGTATTTTCAATTTATTTTCACTCTCTTGTTATCTTAATACATACAAAATAATTTATACAATTTTTTTCACATATCTGTTAAAACTGAATAATTTTTCAAGTTAACTGTATCAAAATATAGCATCATATTAAAATCTCCAGGCTACTTGAAAAATGAGGAGTTGTTGAAACAAAACCTGAAATGAGGCGGCATTATGACATGTCACTGGGCTATTTCCATAAAGTGCCACAAAAAAACTAGTATTTTTAAGATTGTTTTTTCTACTATCCCTATCCCTCATTTTCCAGGATGGAAGGAGAACTGAAGCAAACATAAAATTGGGATTAAATCATTCCTACATTTTCCTGTAATATTGTCGTATTTAATATGGCGCGTCACCAATAAGTTTTGAAAAATATTTTTCAAAAACAATGACCAATGACTGAGAAGCAGCAACTACTCCCCGGGCCATAGACACCGACGGATATTGAACTACACTCCAAAGTCAAACGAGGTGGGTATATCTGCAAGATATTTAACACCAACCATTCTAGTTTGCAATAAGAAGGGACAACATAACTCAAACTGTAATGATACTTTATTGTTTCAAGCTCACGTGGCTTGTTGTCAGATTTTTCGAATTTTGGTTCGCAGTTGGAGGTGAAGATGCCGCTACTGTCACGACTTATACACATCCGTTACTGGAAGACATGTATTGATTGTGATTTTGGTGTCTTCTTCAGTCCAGGTTCAAGCTCTCAGATGTCTCGGACGGAGAATTTATGTACCCTTGTACTGATGGTGCGCAAATGTTGAATATCTTGTAGATATACCAACCCCGTTTGACTAATAATAATGATGTTTATTTGAAAATTTGTTTACAAAAAAAAGAATAATATAACAATGTAAATTACAATAAATAAACATTTATAATCACAGAAGTTGTTCTATAACAAAGTTATATACAACTTGTACGTGATAACTGATAACAGTAGTAATTTTAATAGTTCATATAGTTACGTATAAATATATATAATAAATAAATTTGTCGTCTTTGGGTAAGTTGTCTTTTTTGGGTAATTTGTCTCTATTGGGTAAGTTGTCATTTTTGGGAAAGTTGTCATTTTTGGGTAAGTTGTCATTATTGGGTGATTCTTTATCATCATGTAAGGAGAGTCACAAGTTTATAGTATTTCACTGGGTAATGAATATATCTGCTATGTGTT
>CAJUYH010002491.1:2957-39692 GCA_910591685.1 Galerucella tenella
ACAAAGGAAGAGAATTTTCTGTAATGGATTAATTTCTCCACATCCCTCTATGTTATCCGTCTAAGACAGTGGAAGCACTTGCTTAACGACTTCCTAAATTTTTTCAACTGCTCGTCTAATTGAGTCTGGATTTATTCCTATGAAACTCCAACCCTTTATCAGCCTACACAGTTAAAAGAAGGGCATAAACACTTTGAAAAATAGGAAGATTATAATGTAAGAAGTTTCACCAGAGTATTGCTTTCAAAAGTAAAAACTAAGCATAAGCTGGTAAATCTTCAAAGAAAGCCACTTGGACAATGAATGATTAAAATAATTGAATTGGAAAAGATGGGAAGCTTAAGTAGAAATATTAGAAAGAAAATAAGTTCCAGCTTCAAGTTAAAAGGATTCCAGTTTATAGCAACACATAGAATATAAAGATGTCTCTAACTTTATGTATTTTTAATAGTGTATTTCAGTGAAAGTTGGGCTCGTTTTACAGTTACACTTCAGCCCTTTTGTTGAAGACGTTAAATAGACGGAAAGTGTCACGAAAAGGAAGTGGCTGTGTAGGTACACGGTTCCCTCTTTAATAATTTAATAGAATCACCAGTAGAGGGGTTGTTTTATAACCCAATTTCATTTATTGAAATGAGTGGCATAAATCGTTAGAAATGTGTTAATGTTAATTTGAGGTTGTGTATAATTGTTAAGTCTTTAGTACTTCAACTAGTTTTCAAATACGAGGGGAAGATTTTCGTGTAGAAATAAGATATGGTAGTATTTAACGTTTGGACATTACTAACAGGTTTGAATATGTTTTAAAACCGATCCTGCTAAATCAATCGTTCTACAACGAATTCGAGTGAATCTCCAGAGAATTATTTACTCGGTCTTTTGATGTTTGATATCGAAGTGGAAAAAACGATGATTATAGATAAGTGGTCTTTCACCTACAATCTGCATACTTGACAAGACAAGCACTATTTAATAATTGATTTTGCGTTGGCTGTTCAACTAACAACATAAGTAATTTGGAATGTAACTAAGTATTAGTATTTAATTGAGATGATTTGCCTTTGAATTGTATCATCATTAACCACCCATCAAATAGTATATTTCACACCGAGGTGGGAAGAGTTTCATTACTGTCGAGAGATTAGTTTTAACTTGAGACAGGAATGAAACTTCCTACCGAGGTTTGTATACCATTTTATTTACAAACATCATATCCCGATCAAAATTAATAAATCTTTCGTTTTGAACACACCTAAAATACACTTAAGGATTTATTTAAAAATGCTATAACTTTCAAATGGGAAGGCTGATTTATTTGAATTTTTTAGCAACGTTTAGATAAAATATTGTAGTTTTAAGGTTATTATTCGGACATCTAAAAGTAATTTAGTACTCGCCGCATATACAGAGGAGAAGAGAAAACAATTTTTTCCTCTACATTTGACACACCCCGTAGGTTAATTCTGCTAGTAGATCTGCACACAATTAACTTTATCAAGAAGACTGATTTGTTCCCAACATTTTGTTTCTTTATTTACCCCAATATCTTAATTTGTTTGTGAAATGTGACGGTTTAAAGAAAATGCAACATTTTAGAAATGGTCATAATTTAAATGACTGTAGAGATTAAACTACAAAATAAGTAGAGTGCTGTGGCCAACTCACAATATGACAACTGTCAAATATTCGTCACTTGGAAATTGCAGTTTAATTATCAGTATTTAATTTAACACCATGGTTTTAACACCTAGTGATGCAGCACGAGCAGTTACTCTGGTACAAGACGGTAGGTCTCAGTATTATGCTTCTACAATATTGGGTGTTACAAGGTGTAGCGTCCAGAGAGCTGTACAACGTTTCAATGAAACTGGTAGTTTCTCAAGACGGAGAGGATCTGGCAGACGACGTTCTACAAATGTTCGCGATGATCGTTTTGTAACATTAAACGTTTCGCGAGAAAGAAATACTACTGCTGTCATGGCTCGAAATCGTTTGGAAGAAGTACGCCAAGTAGCTGTTAACGAAATAACGATTCGAAGGCGAT
Organism: Galerucella tenella; assembly: GCA_910591685.1. Taxonomy (NCBI): domain Eukaryota; kingdom Metazoa; phylum Arthropoda; class Insecta; order Coleoptera; family Chrysomelidae; genus Galerucella; species Galerucella tenella. The sequence goes on from CAJUYH010002491.1 coordinate 5,002, forward strand.
TACGAGAACATGGATTACGCTTCAGAAGACCTGCAACTGGTCCGGAGTTACTTAGGAATCACAAAAAAGCCCGTCTTCGATTTGCCAGGGAGCATCAACATTGGAATGTGGATGACTGGTAAGATTTTATTTTCTGACGTGTCAAGGTTATGTTTACGTTCTCCAGATGTCCGTGAAAGAATATACCGAAGAAGAGGCGAAAGGTTTGACCAAGAAAATTTTTCCACAAGACTCAGTTATGGAGGAGGATCGGTAATGGTTTGGGGCGGCATAAGCATGGAAGCTCGTACTGATTTAGTCATTGTTTGCGGCGGAGCAATGACAGCTAACCGATATATTCCTGATGTGCTAGATCCACATGTAATTCCATTTGCACAGTTTATAGAAAACGAATTCATGTTTATGCACAACAACGCTCGACCACATATTGCGAGGATTGTATCTCAATATTTGGACGAAACAGAAATTCAAAGGATGAACTGGTCATCACGTAGCCCAGACCTCAATCCAATTGAGCACGTCTGGGACATGATGGGCAGACGAGTTCGTAACCGAGTTCCTTCTCCAAGTAATTTAAATTTTTTGAGAGATGCTTTGGTCCAAGAATGGGATCAGATTGATCAGATGGAGATTCGACATCTAATAGAGGGTATGCCACGACGCATTGATGCAGTTATTCGCGCTCGTGGGGGAAATACCCGTTATTAATTTGTAATAATTATTAGTTCATTTGCTGGAAACAAATCAGTCTTCTTGATAAAGTTAATCGTGTGCAGATCTACTAGCAGAATTAACCTACAGGGTGTGTCAAAAGTAGAGGAAAAAATTGTTTTCTTTCCCCCCCCCCGTATATCCAGCGAATACCGAATTACTTTTAGATGTCCGAATAATAATCTTAAAACCACAGTATTTTATCTAAAAGTTGCTAAAAAATTCAAATGAATTAGCTTTCGCATTTGAAAGTAAGAGCATTTTTAAACAAATCATTATTTTGAATGGATCGAATTTTAAGTCGGTAAGTGTATTCCATTTGACAACTACTGTCACCAATATAAATAAATGTCAGATAAAGTCGGTTGGATATTATATTAAGTTCGCGAATAGTAAATCAATAAAAATGTTCTCCGATGAAGAATTGATGAATTGTACCCCTCCAGAAATAGGTATTATAATATTTATCAATGTTTTATATTTTCAAATATAGAAAATATTTATTTAAAATAGATTAACCATCACATTATTTTAGAGGATGGGAGTGAGGGCGGGAAGTGATCGATGAGGGCGTGAAGTAGAGGTGTGTAACACTGAAACTTTCTAACCTTCAATGACGTTAGTAATAACAGCGTTACAAATATGGTTGTGAATGAATTTTATTGTACGCCCTTGGTAAATGAATATTTATAATAATAAACGAACCCGTGTTGAAAATTTTGACGTACGCCAATGATGAAGGGATTTTTTTCAAACTTATCAACCTGCTATTTTACAAATATATGAACCCTCTCTAATAATTTCGTCGTACGCCCGAGTCGCAACATATCACTTTGGCATAAGTTTAGGAAGTTTTTATTTAGGAAAAACCTAATTTTTCACAACAATTATTATATTAGAATTAAAAATACAACAAAATGATGGAATCTCGAGTAAACAAAAGGTTGGTGATTTACGACATCCCATTCTCAATAAATAACTTGTTGGACAAGAAAAATGTCCAATGAATCATATCGGATGTTCCGGCGGGTAGAAAATGAAGTCGTTTAGAATTTTTTCGCTGAGACTGGCAAACGTACCGACGTCGAACATTTTAAAAACCTGCGACGTTTCTGCAACTCTCTCGTCGATCTCGGTTTCGTTTCTTCCCTACCTCTTGGCGGACTTCCGGTTTACTTCCGGCAGCAGATAGAACGTCGAGCGTGGTCAGCGATCTAACAGCGGTCCGCCACATTAGGTACATTATTTTACGAAGAATCGCAACAACTTTGAATAACGAGTTTGAAACTGTTTTAAAGATCCTTTTATATTTATTTCACTTTTATGGGACTTTCCATACACTTTTTTACAACTTGATTTGTAAACCAATTCAAAAGTTGGAAGTTATAGAATAATTGCTAAATATGAAATGAAATTTTTTCATATTTAAGATGAGCACAAAGCTGGTACACGTTTTTAAAATGTATAACACGTTGTTTCAAATTGGTATAGGGTGGGCAAAAATACAAAAAAGGGGGTTCCAAAAATCGACCTGTTCCGGGAATTTCCAATTTTATTGTTTAGTTAGCTAATCATCAATTGATGCGTTACTTTACACACTGTATACCGGGTGTCTCAAGTTATCGTATACAGGCAATAACTCGCTTATTTGACAAGATAATTTAGAAATAAAAAAACTGCGTTGAATGGCACCGAAGTACCTTCCTAATGGATTTGTCATTGAAAATGCGTGTCGTTTTATTTGGAATATAACGATAGCACATAGGTACTTGGTATTTTTTTCAATTAATAATAACAAAAACATCAATTCTATTCAGCAATTCTAAAAACGAACAAAAAATTACAGCAAGTGTTCAAAATTATTTCCTGCAGAATCCATGCAAGCTGCAAAACATGTTAAAAGCTTTCTTGTGCAGGCCGTCTGCATCATAGCTGCGTTCTTTAAGATCATCTAAATCATAAAATTATTCAACCTAGAATTGTAATATTTCATCAGAGCTGAACATAGGAGAATAATTGGCAAACTTTTGTTGACGGAAGATTTGGCGAAATACTATCAGTCACGATTTATATTTTTTAATAAACAGCTGCATTAGGAGGTTAGTTTGATGCCATCCAATGCAGTGTTTTTTGTCTTGTCAAATAAGCGAGATATTGCCTGTATATGATAACTTGGGACACCCGGTATATATAAACAAATATTCTAAACGTTTTGTTCCATGGGACGTTACAATTTATATATACGTTCCAAATTCGAGATCTGTACCACTATGTTTATCTCTGTAGGAATCAAAATCACACAATGTTGCCGGCCACTGTTCTCCTTTTGCTAAAAGTCGTAAAAACTTTTGGGAAAGCTATAGTCATGGTCACTGATACGATCTGACAGAAAGAACAAGAGTCGTCACTTCAATCTCTTCAAATATTGGAATGGATTTTTTTATTTACTTTGCGATTGTTGGGGACGATATATATTGTTAAAGGGGAGCAGAATAATTTAATGTATTTGTATTTACTTTCAAGAACTCTGAACAATAATTACATGAAAATATTTATTATTTATAATAAAATTAACCTTCAATTTGAATCAAAAATCAAAACATGCACCATCGTACATCGTTTGAATAAATATTTACCGTTCATTGTCCTTCGACATCCACCAAATACGTAACTTGGCGTTCCTCATTTGGCAACGTCGCCCGCCTTGCCGTCACGGCAGTCTCACGGGCGCCAGCAATCTCTTCCTTCAGGTGAGCCTCCACATATGATTATGCAAATATCCTACACTCCAAAACCAGTGTCGGTGCTTTATATTCAGATAGGACCAGTAAAATAGGGTTTCTTCGGGAAAACTTTTCGGGCGATACCAATCAAAGGCGAACTTTTCAGTTTTATTTCCCACCATAACTCAATACAGTCGAGGTATAACATTTAAATGTCTGAATATGAATCTATCTGCTGAAAATGTCTCGTAATAAAAAGGGAACTAGTTATAGACCAGTATTTTTAGATTTTGGACTATTTTATAATTTTACTTCACATTATCAATACGATCAATGCTTGTGCCAGTTTTTCTGCTCCGATTTCACGGTGTATATACATATAATCTATACATTCTGCGGTTTCCTCTTTCTCCTGACAAAATCTACAAATAGATTTCTTTGTTGGATATACCGTAGATATCGCCAATTACTTTATCGTACATATTTATAACCTTATCAATTCAACTTGGCTATACTACCACCAACATTTTTATACAAGGCAAAGTCAACAGCACGTAGGCCACAAAACCTAAAATTGTACCCCTTTTCTTCTACTCAGTTCTTGATGAAAGGCTAGTAAATACATTAGTCCTATGTTCCGAAGAAATTTCAGAATATCTGCAGGATTCAGTTTCATTAAGTGTCCCTTTTCCATCCTCCTAGCTGTTGTGCTATTCCAAAAAGCCTAACTAAGAACCTCTTCCTTCAATTCGTTGAAGAAATTAAAAGGCAGGGAAGAACATACCGTTCAGTTACTTCAAACACATATAAATTATCTGTACCTGTAGAGTAACGAGGGTGAGTGTAGGCTCACAGCACTTAGGCCACATGTGACCCATTGCACATCCTCCCGAGGAGTTGTCCTCCTAGGTCATCGTCCATCCTGTCCTTACCAAGAAGGTGGACAGGTTACTAGGAGACATCTCCTTTATATCGGCAGATGTAGGCCAAGACTCACCGAACACTTACTCTCTTATTGACGATAACTCGGGACACTCGCATGAGACATGCCTGACAGTTTCATCTTCCTGTTCACACATCCTGCATAGAGGTGTGTCCACTAGCTCCATAGTATGGAGGTATTTCCTTAGTTGACAGTGGCCAGTCAGAAATCCTACTGTTGAACGTAGGTTTTTCCTGGTCATCGTCAAATATTTTTTCGACGCCAGCTTCCGAGGTTCGCACAGGGTGATCCTGGCAAGACTGCATCTTTGATTCCATCCCATCTCTTAAGGGATTGAGCATGGGTGTAAAGTTCGGCTAGTTCCGTAATTGTCGAAGTCGTTAGGCCGTAGGTGTCACTGAGTCCTGGAATTTTTAGTCCAGCCGATTCCCTGGCTAAAGAATCGGCAATGCGATTACCTTTTCTCCTGTCGTGCCCTTTAACCCACCTCAGGATAATATTGTTATCTGCCGAGGCAGATACCTGGGTTCAATTGAATCATTGGCTGCAGCAGAGGTAGCGTAGTAAGCGCTTCTTTCCATAGTCTTAACCTCAATTGGCCCACTCCTACATCGGGGTTTACACCAGCCGTGCGCAATCGTACCATGGCCATTAACGCAACCTCCTTGACGTACAGGTCCAGAGGGGTCAGACCAGTAATTAGTTCCATTGCCGCGGTTGGTGTTGCTCTCATGGCTCCTGTGATGTTTAAACAAACCATTCGCTGTATTTGATATAATTTTTGGATGGCCGTTGCTTGTAGAAATTGCTCCATACGTTAACACGGGTCTTATTATTGCAGTGTAGATCCAGTTGATCACACGGGGTGACAGACCCCATGTGCGACGCACTGTCCACTGCTCATAAGTCACATAATATGCTCTTTTTGCTCTGCTGTGTAGGTGAGAGTTCCATGTTAGTTTCCTATCGGGGGTAATACCAAGATGAAGATTTCGGGAGGTTTTAAGCTAGAAAGGTATGAAAATATATAGAGCATTTATCATTCTTTTTGTAGGACTCTCGTACGGACGGATTTTCATTATTCTTTTTATTTCCTGCGAGACCTGGTCTATATCATTGATATACGAAATAATAGAAATGAGAATGGCTGAGGCGCGGTTATATTGAAAGTTTTATAAGCTACTCAAGGAAAATGACTCTAAGTTGTATAATTTTATTACGAATTAAAAATTTTTCGTGGACCATTAAGGAACAAGTTATTGGTACAGTTTGATAATAGAAGTTACTTTATAACTACACGACTTTGTCTTCGAGTTAATTCTGGAATGGTACAAAAATAGTCGTAATTTTCATACGAATTTTTACAGGGTGACACCCTATTTGTTAGTATTTTCATAAATGTTGCTCATTTATTTGTAAGGTCATAGTTAACCAATCACTACGTATATATTTTTTATATTTGGTATTTAAAAGTTAATTTTTTTGCTGTCAAAATCTAATTTTCGCTTTACTTATGCAATTTTTCGCGCTCTTTCACACTCTTGAGAATTGTTGCTTTGGGCAAGTGTCCAACAAAGCGATACAGCCTTTTACGAATTTCAAGTTTGTATGACATTTTCAACTTGTTTACTGAATAAGTTTCGAGTTTATCGAAAAAGACCAATCATGACAATTTTTCGTATAATTTTTATTATTCTGTTACGTATTCTGTTGAAAGATTTATTGACCATTTACTTATTATTGTCTTATGAATTGTGAAATAATATTCATTTGTAGTGAAAGGAAAATTAAAAAAAGTAAAGTATGCATTTACCAACATTTTTTACACCTAAAACTTCTTCAGAACTTCATTCTCCAATTTAAGACGTCGATAGGCCTCTTCACGTAAACGACTACCACTATTTTCAAGTCAAAGGATATAATATTTGAATTATGAATATAAAAAGTAGGTTTATGGCCCACCTGCGGCCTTTCAGGCCACACTTTTATCCGCCATTGTGATTTATATGGCACGACTGTTGCTAACGAGACAGTTCGCCTAACCTATAACTGTTGAAGGTGAAATACTGGAGATTGGGGAGTGGAAATGTGTACGACTTTTTTTTCGAAATTATCAGAAAGAGATTCAAATCTGAAAGTCGTAAAAATAATACCTTCCAGCGAATGAAGAGAGGGAATTTAAAGTCAGTTCTTAACCAGTTTTATTTTTTTTGTTTCAGAACTCGATTCGACACAACCTCTCTCTGCACAACAGATTTATGCGGGTACAAAATGAAGGAACTGGTAAATCTTCCTGGTGGATGATCAATCCCGATGCCAAACCCGGAAAATCGGTGAGGCGGAGAGCCGCTTCAATGGAAACTAGCAAATTTGAGAAAAAACGAGGTAGGGCAAAGAAAAAAGTGGAGATGATAAAAAATGGATATTTGCCCGATACTACACCTAGTCCTAGTTCTTCGGTATCTGAGAGTTTAGACTTATTTCCAGATTCACCTATTCACAGGTAAGAGTTGCTTGAATTGTAGGAGGGTATGTGCTTTTTACCAGTGGAAAATTATATAGGTATTGTCCTTATTTTAATCGTCTCAAGGTATGTTTCATCAGCTGCCTTTAACTGAAAGTGAGAGAGAATTTAAATTGGTGTTGGCGATAGAACGCAGACTGAACAAGATATATGCACTTACACATTATATTATGTAATTCACCCAGATGGGATCACAGACCTGAATTGAAGGTGATCATTCCACTCAAATGTTATTCACTCTGTATATTCAACATTTTTTTACGTCAATATCGGTAAAAAGCATTTACCTACAATCACCTAAAATTCCTGCTGTATTTAGAAACATTTCTTAATATTTCATTAAACTTTCCAGACATGAGAAAACTTTGCATTAATTTTGATTTTTTTAACTCATTAACAAAAAGTTTTCTTCGTGATGGAATCTTATTGTTTACATATCGTTCAACTTCATTCATAAATGTATATTTCATTTCATTTTGAGAAATAACATGCCTGGCGTTCTAATTCTAACACACGATTTTTTTAATAAACATACAGGGTTCCTCAAAGTTAAGATTAATATTAATAAAAAATAATTTGCATAATTTTCTTCTGCAATCGCGTACACTATCTTAAACACTTGAAATATTTTGAAAAATTAATATTTTCCATAGACAACTAACAATTAACTTAGTTATATTAAAATTCTTCCACTGTATGTAAAAATAAAAAACGAAATATTTCATATTAATGGCCCTTTTTGAGACTTAGATCTGTAAATATTATCTCTTATTATATTTTTATAATTTTGCATGATATTTATGTAGGTACTGAGCTAAAAAATCAAATAGTTGCAGTTCTAGTATTAAGTATCATACGTAGCTTATGTGAGTTGATTTGTACAAAATTATACATATTTTATCAATTTATGTAGCTTAAGAAAGCAGTGGCAGATTTACCACCAGGCTGGGTAGGCTGGGGCCGATTTGGGGGTCGGAAAATTTGGAACCAACATATTTTCTGATGTATCACAAGGATAGTAAATTATACATACTCCCATCATAAGAAATGCAAGGCGGCAAGTGCATCATAAGCTCTGCAGAGTTCACAAAAAAAATTTCTAATTAACTAAAATATTTCCTTTCATCAATTTTTACCGATGAATAAGTCTATCAATCTTTCAGCTTGTTAATTTTCTATTTGGTAAATATCCTCTGATGAAATCATCTTCGAAAAATTTGTATGAAAATTTTCACTTCCCAAATAATGTTTATAATATCCATATATGTAGCATGTAGCAGTACCACTTTTTACCCTTTCTCAATGTACATTTAATGCATGTTATTTATTAGAAAATTTCAACATTGTTAAATTTTCTCGCTTCACTATATCGTAACTTGAAAACTTTATTTGTATTTAACGATATATGAGTTTTATAAAAGTTATAACTACGAGAGTATTTAAAAGTACTAAGTTGACGGGTAAATATGAACATATATTTTGCTTACACAGTTTATTAAAATAAAAATAATAATACCAAAATGTTAGGGGATATAAAATAATCTACCTGTCGACATCGGCTTCAAATGTCAACCTATATTTCAACAAATTTCCGTGGCGAAGACGTTTTCAAATGTCCACAGTTCATAACGCAATATACAAAAATTAGAAGATTTTTATCTTAAAATTTGAAATTTTGGCGAACTACATATTTTGGTGGAGGTGCTGAATGCATCCACCAGAATTTTAAATTTGTTTCCCATAACCAATTGTTTGGATTTCAATATTCTAGATGGTTGTGTTTTCTTGTTAATTATATTCTCACTCTATATTTCAACTCATTTTCCGTGGTGAAGACGTTGTTAAATGTCCACAGTTCATAACGCAATATACAGGGTGTTTTCAAATGACACTTACAACGTTTGCATGTGGATACCTCTCGTAAAATTGGACATAATGATAAAAGTATTGAGAGGTCCAGCCTATTTACTTTTCTAAATATAAGATGTTAAGGTTATTAAAATTTGAATGCTTTTATTTGATAATTTGATATTTTTCTTGTATTTTCCTCAATAACTATACTTTGGCAAGTTTATCTGAAACCGTGAAAGGAATGCAGTCGAAAACGTTCGACATTGCCACGTTTAACTATAAAAAAATAGAAGAACTGATTATGTAGTGATAATAATTATAAATGGGTCATTTTATTATTAACAATATTGAAAATATGATTGAACGTTAATTTCATAATGTGCTTGTTTCCTTGGATTTATTCTATTAACATTATTTTCCAATTTATGAATATTAAAAGAGAACACTTTTCCAAATTTGTTATGGGATTCTTAAAGCTCTGGCAACGTTGTACGAAAACCATAATGACCACACCCTCCGATTACATAATTGGTGATTTTTATCGACCAGGTTACTTCTTATTGGAAAGCGCGTGCGTATGTTCTTCCCTCTCACTTTGTCAATTGACTGATATTGATTTATTCAGTGGTGTTCGTATTGTCAGTTACCTTTGTAATTTCAGTTTTACTTGGTAAAATAGGTACCGTACGCCATTTGTACGTTTGACAGATATACGCCATGTTTTTCCTCGCCTCTTACCGACGCCCCGTAGCTACAGATAAACTTGCCAAACTATACCAGACCACTGATGGTTAGAATATGTAACAGGAATTAATTTAAGAAACAGCAATGCATCTAAAACATTCGAAGAATATTGTTGAAAGTATTGTCCAAACTTGTCATTTCATTAACGAAAGAATTAAGCAGCCAACAAATTACAGGAGATGTTCAAAATTTTGTCCATTCACATTTATATAATATTATTTCCAACGTTTATCAATGAAAATCGCATACCTTGGAAATACTGGCGATTACCGGAAATAATTGCTGTAGCTGCATTAATTCTTTCTATATTTTTTGTTGATAAAATCACAAGTTGGGGCAAATATTTTCAACAATCTTCTCCGAATGTTTTAGATGCATTACTTTTTCATAAATTATTAGTTCCTGTTACATATTTTAACCATTAGTAGTCTGGTAGTTATTAAAAAAATACAAGAAAAATATTTTTTTAAGCATCATAATTAAAAAGTGATTTTGCAGATTTCATGAAAACATCAAATATCTTGAAAATGACAAATTTTTTGATATGTAAAGGTTATACGTTTTTCACGTGAAAATCATTGAGGAATACAAAATTGAATGAAAATTGCTTCAAATGCCAGTGGCGTAAAAAGTGGGAGGAGAAAGGTGACATATTCTTCCAAATGTACACCACTGGATCAAAAATTAAAAAATGTTTTCCCATCAAACTATGCCCTTTTTCTAATAAAAACAACCTGCCAAATGTCAAATCAATTTATTTATCCATTTTAAAGTAATGAAATTAAATCATTTAAATTTTCATAACTTCAACACCCCGGATTTCGAGAAGTAAATAGGCTGGACCTCTTAATTGTCCAATTTTACTAGAGGTATCTCTATGCAAACGTTAAGTGTCATTTGAAAGCACCCTGTATAAAAATTAGAAAATATTATATTGAAAATTTTGAGACCGCACATTTTGGCGGAGGCGCCGCGCGCATTCGCCACACTTTTAAATGTTTTCCTATATTCCATTGTTTGGATTTCAATATTTATAAAAGTTGCTAAAATAGTTTGAAAATTATAAAATGAACAAAACTGTACAATAATCGTGAGTTTATAACCGGCAGTGTCTTTAATCGACAAGCATGTTGTTTCTTAATTGCGGTTTGTTCAGTCATCATCATTATCATTTTGGTGTGAACCATTTCTATAAAATTATTTTTCTCATCATTCATTTTTTTCGTATATCATTGTGGGGTTGATCGAAAGTTTCAATTATTCAAAAAATGAGACGAAGTATCAAATCAAAAGATTATTGTTTTTACATAATTTTCAACATTTTTTGTTGAGGTTGCCATGTTAATAATTTTCAGTTATCCATACAGCAAGCCTGTGCCAGCTTCTTACTAATAATTTGGCATTAATTTTCCATTATAAATTATTTGTTTCTAATGTCCGAATTGTACATATACATTCTTAGGCAATCGCCTTAAATCTACAGGATAAATGTAAATAGTTTTTAGATTTCTATACAACAAACATTGTCGTGCTTCCTGTACTGTCAGTTACAGGGTGTGTCCTTCTTATACTTCTTTCTAAGAGTCCTTCTAAAATAAGAAGAGGAAAACTTTGAAAATTTTACGATATCACATCATCTCATCATTTCATCATCCATCCACCACAACATCATCATCAAGAAATAATTTATTCGAAAAAACAAAACAACCACAATTTTATTTTTCTTCAGCGGTGGTTTCCAATTGAGCCCGGACTTTCGACCAAGAGCGTCATCGAACACGTCTTCGTGCGGCCGATTGTCCCCGATCCCTTCTGTTGGAGTCGAACCCGATTGGGCAGCACACAATCAATTTAACAACCCAAACTACAGCCCAGATATCGTTTCCAGCGGTAATTATTCACCCGATCAGTTAGCGGGCAACCTTCAACAAAGGATGAAGCTCGAACCAGATACCTATTTAGGGTGAGAATGTGTCGTTACACCACTATTAACATTTTTAGGGATAAAATTCAATTGAAATAATCACTCAGTAGATTGAGGAAACAAAATAATAAATAGCTAGTGCTTTAGCTAATAATATTTTGTACATCAAACATTTATAGGTGTTCTAATTATAAAAATAATAAAAATTTTTCCTTTTCCCCCCAACTTCTCCCCTTTGCCCCTCCTCCCTTACTTTATTCCACCCTCCCACTTAGTTTTCTCCTACTTTAGCTTCCACTTCCTCATTATCTTCTCCTATTTTCCTTTACCTTTCACTTTTTCTCCTTCTTCTCACTTGACCTCTTTCTATACACCCTCTTCTCTCTTTTACTAACCCTTTCTTTCTACCATAGCTTCGTTTTATTTTACCTGAAATCGGGTTGGGTTGGAATGGGAAAAATTACATATTTTTGTGTAAAAATGTATCGAAAAGTTTAAAAGTTTGGCATTGCCAAAAATATGCTCGTAGTAAATGTGAAGATTTAAAAAAATATATTAAAATTGCCCCTTTTCCTCCTAACCTCTCCCCTTTCTCTTCATCCCTCCGTCCCTTCTTCCTTACTTTATCTAATCCTCCCAATTCCCTTTCTCCTACTTTAGCTTCCACTTCCATTTCCTTCCCTACTTCTCCTCTTTTCCTTTGCCTTTCATTTCTTCTCGTTCCTCTCACTTGACCTCTTTCCATTTCCCCTTCTCTATCTTTTACTATTCTTTTCCTTTGTCTTTCATTTCTTCTCCTCCCTCCCACTTGACTTCTTTCCATTTCCCCTTCTCTATTTTTTACTCTTCTTTTCCTTTGCCTTTAATTTCTTCTCCTTCCTCTCACTTGAGCTCTTTCCATTTCCCCTTCTCTATATTTTACTCTTTCCTTTCTACCATAACTTCGTATTCTTTCACCTGAAATCGAGTTGGGTTGGAATGGGAAAAATTAGTGTAAAAATGTATCAAAATGTTTAAAAGTTTGGCATTGCCAAAAGAATGCTTATAGTAATTGTGAGGATTTAAAAAAAAAACTTGCTAGCAGTTTTTATTAGAGATATTTTTGAACTTGTACATGCTTGATGATTGTGCTGTCCCTTATAAATATGCTTTGCCAATGTTATATTCAATGTACAGTGTTGTTCATTTATCTTGCACTGCTTTTTATGTCCTCCCTTCAAGTTCCGAGCCAATGTTTTATGTATAGTCAATATGAAGATAGGAGAAATTATTTTGTTAGAAAGGCTCACTAAACAAATGTAAGTCCTTGCTAATATTACCCTTTATTTAATAAAATTAAGGTGAGGTAAGGTTTGTGGTGGAAGATTTGCTACAGTTAATCTTTAACGTTGCGTTACGTTGGCTTCTTGGTTAAATATCAATTTTCAATGTGTCAATTGTTGTTATAGGTATATGAATGGCCAAACGGCACAGCCTCCACCGCCGCCACCACCATATACTGCTCCTTACGATCAATTTTCCGGTTGTCGAGACCTCGGCGGAGCAATCCATGCTACATCTCCCTACGGACTCACACAATGTCCGATACATCGCATCCAGTCGTGTTCTTGTTTGCAACCCATAAAAGTAGAGGTAATACATCGATTAGTTTTTTTACTGAATTGGTAAAGATTTGTTTCTTATCTACAGAGTATGTCACCGGCGGGGATGTCTCCTTCTTATCCTCACTCCGAACCGTCGCCGGACCCCCTTAATTCCCAATATCTAATCAATAGAATGCAACGACCCCCATCGAGTAGTCCTCCTCTCACTCCCCAACCGACGCAACAGACGATTCCATCGACGATGATGGGACAGATGATGGCGGCGTTAAACAATAGCGCAATTTTAGATGACCTCAACATCAACGTGGAATCGCTGCAGGGAGGTTTCGACTGTAACGTTGAAGAGTTAATTAATCACGAACTGAACATGGGGGGTAGTTTGGACTTTAATTTTCCGAATCAACAACACGGGATACCTGCAGTAGTGTCGGCACAGAGTGAGCCACATACGGGAAACACGAATAGTCAACCCAGTGCACCACCCACATACTCAACTGCTGTAACGACACCGTCGTGGGTGCATTAACGAAGAAATTTCAGGTGAGCAATAATAATAATTCATCATTGAAAATTCACCTTTATAATTATCGTGACTCGTGATTTGTACAAACTCCCGTCTTTGGTGAAAAAAAAGTTGAAAACGAAAGTAAAAACTTGGTAATGAGTTCGAATAAGCGGAGTTGACAAGGGAAAAATCCCATCTTTCCATTAAAATGTCATGCTCGAATATGCCTAATTTCTAAATTGGCTAAACTTAACTTCCCCATGGAGGCGGCTGATTCAGTATGCTCAATAAATTTTCCTAATGCTATTAGCATCCGTAATGGCGGCTGCTTAACTTTGATTCAATTGTCTTTTGTGACTTTTTGAAGTGCATTTCATTAAGTTGTGAATTGTTAATGGAAGAAGAAAAATATAATGAGATTTCGTAGAGAAACGTATTGCACGAAAAGTTGTTTTCTTTAAAGATTTTAAGTTTAAAGTATTTGAAGCGCGTGAAATATAAATATTGAATACATTAAATTGGCTGTTCATGTATGTTTTTGGGGTCGAGATATAAAATAGCTATTGTGTCCCATTCCTTGACAAATTTTAGGATGTCTGGTGCCAGATTCTTGACTTAGGGAATGGAGCTTCCCGAGAGAACATATATTTTGTCTCCATATTTCCTATTCACTTCATAATTGAATAGATGAAGACAAAATAACTGTTCTCTTCTTCTTCAGTCAAGAATTCGTTTCCTGTAGACTTCAGTTTGCCAGTCTTTCTTTTCGGGTGTTGTGCCCTGGGAGTTTATAGGATCTTGCATTTGGCAAGAATATGAATCTACAGAATCTAAATTCTTTCATGTCCACTAGTTCTTATGCATTCTTTGAATTTATCTGGTCATAGATTCCTAGGTGTATCTCTGATGTTCTTGGGCGAACTGTGTTTTTTTCCAATTTAATTCACTGAAACCTGAGGAATCTATTGTTTACTTCCACTTAGTTCCTGAGGAAACTCCTAGAGACCACTATCTCCATTAGATCTATGTCTGATGCCATATTCTTGAATGAGGGAGGAGCTTCCTGAAAAAACATATATTTTGTCTTCATTTTTCCCATTTACTTTTAATTGAATAGATGAAGACAAAATATTTGTTCTCTCCTTTTTCTTCAGTCAAAAATTCGTTCCCTGTAGATTTTCCTTTCGATCCAGAGTCTGTCGGATGTTGTGCCCTGGGAGTTTATAGGATCTTTCATTTCGCAAGAACATAAATCTAAAGAATCTAAATTCTTCCTTCCCCACTAGTTCTTATACATTCTTTGAATTTATCTGGTCATAAACTCCTAGGCGTATCTTCGATGTTCTTGGGCGAACTGTTTTTTTCAATTTCATTCACTGAAACCTAAGAAATCTATTGTTTACTCCTACTTAGCTCCTGAGGAAACTCTTAGAGACTGCTATCTCCCTTAGACCTATTTGTTGGAGAAATTTTAGGATCTCTGGTGCCAGATTGTTAACTTCCCGAGAGAACAGTTATTTTATCTTCATCTTTCTTATTTAGGTACTTCATAATTGAATAGCTGAAGACAAAATATTGGTTCTCTTCTTCTTCAGTCAAGAATTCGTTCCCTGGAGACTTCAGTTTGCCAGTCTTTCTTTTCGGGTGTTGTACCATGGAACTTTATAGGATCTTGCATTTCGCATGAATATGAATCTACACAATCTAACTTTTTCCCTGTCCACTAGTTCTTATGCAGTCTTTGAATATATCTGGTCATAGATTCCTAGGTGTATATCTGACGTTCTTGGGAAAACTGTGTTTTTTTCCAATTTCATTCACTAAAACCTAAGGAATCTATTGTTCACTTCCACTTAGTTCCCGAGGAAAGTCTTAGAGACTACTATCTCCCTTAGACCTACTTTTTGAAGAAATTTCAGGATGTCCTGTGACAAATTCTTGACTGAGGAAATGGAGCTTCCCGAGAGAACATATATTTTATCTTCATCTTTCCTATTTACTTCATAATTGAATAGATGAAGAAAAACTAGCTGTTTTCTTCTTCAGTCTAGAATTCGCTTTCTGTAGACTTTGCCAGCCTTTCTTGAATTTATCTGGTCATACATGTTCTTTGGCGAGCTGTGTTTTTTCCAATTTCATTCACTGTAACCTGCTTCCACTTACTTCCTGAGGAAACTCTTGGAGACTACTATCTCCCTTAGACCTATTTCTTGAGAAAAATTTAGGATGTCTGGTACCAGATTCTTGATTGAGGGAATGGAGATTCCCGAGAGAACATATATTTTGACTCTACCTTTCCTATTTACTTCATAATTGAATAGATGAAGCCAAAATATCTGTTCTCTTCTTCTTCTTCTTCTTCAGTCAAGAATTCGTTTCCTGTAGACTTCAGTTTACCAGTCTTTCTTTTCGATCAAGAGCTTGTCGGGTGTTGTGCCCTGGGTATAAACTCCCAGGTTCCCAGGGTCTTGCATTTCGCAAGAATATGAATCTACAGAATCTCTTTCCTCTCCACTGGTTCTTATGCAATCTTTGAATTTATCTGGTCATAGATTCCTAGGTGTATCTTTGATTTTCTTATACGAACTGTGTTTTTCCCAATTTCATTCACTGAAACTGAAGAGATCTATAGTTTACTTCTACTTAGTCCCTAAAGGAATTCTCAGAGACTGCTAGCTATTTCTTGTAGACATTTTAGGATGTCTTAAGGCTTCAGGTTAGGTAAGTGTCCTTCTATCCTGTAGTCTCCTTGAAGTTGTGCAGCCTGAAAATATGTGGACGGAGGTCTCGTTAGTATCCCTATTGAAACTATTATACCCGATTTCAACAACCATTTCCTAAAGTCAGGTAATATCTAAATTGTATTTAGGAATCTTCTGTAAGTTCCTTGTGTCATCACTTATTCTTTTTTCTTTTATTCTTTTGGGAATTAAACCACAATAATGTTTTTTATTTCGACGTTTCGGTAGCGTTCCTGAATCCTTTTTTAGTTAAATAAGATTCAATATTATCCCACTATATTTCAGATTTCCTCATGACCCAAAATAATACTCCATTAAATCACTTTTTCTCAGCTTCTGTACTGATTTTTTTGTACTGATATCGTATAAGAATTATTATGCAACTGTTTTTGACATTAACATAATAATATCTATTTTGTACTCGAATCCATTCCACTTCTGATCTTCTAATTTCAGTGACAAGTGATTAATGTCATCGTCTCGAAGTCACAGCCATCGCGATTTGTTTAATGCACATCTAACCGAGATTAATGCTCCGGGTCGCCAAGTATATATATGGCGCGGTGAATAGGATTCGTAAAAATTTTGAACGACCATCGCAATAACTTATACTAGATGGAATAATAACTGCTAGAAAGCGATGCTCGAATCCATCATGCATGCAAATTTCGGTAGTGCGAAGATTTATGCGGAATTTTGAAAAAGGGGGGGCTTCCACTGTTTCATTTGAAGGGATAAAGTTGCGGTTTTTTTTTCGTTTAAATGGTGTTTAATATTTTATTCGAATAAATATTAAATATTTAGTTCATTTTTTTTAATATACATATACGTATATATATATATATATATATATATATATATATATATATACCTAATATACGAATAGTGAATTCAAACTAATGGTAACAATCAACCAATTGGAAGTGATGACAATAAATGATGAACAGCATCAAATTCTAATGATATCTTTCGGGAATACATAACTAATTTTTATAGCAGTACGATCCATCTTGGAAAAATCCATGTCCTGTCAATAGTAGTATCCATCTAAATAAGCATTTTCTTGTTGTACTTTTCCTTTGAAAATATCGACAATTTCTCTCAGTTGCCCTTCTATTGCATCTGAAGGTCCTCTTTGATTGGAACATTTATAGAAAAGGCACAGCGCTTGTTAGCGTTTGATCCCTTTCCCACTGTGTTCGATCCATATCGATGTGTGGATATTTTTCACTCCGATTTTTGATACCGTTTTGTATTTCTATATCTAGTGTGAATATTGAAAGTACGTTCCATACAATAATGGTAATTGGCGAAACATTTTTATAGATGCAACAGTAGCGTAGGTGGTTTTAGTTTAATGGGGTAAATTGCATAGAGGTAGTTAACCGAATTTCAAAATAAAATACGTGAAAATGTATGGAAAAAAAATTAACCATTATAAAAGTTCATGAGAAGTGTCAGCTATGACTGGAGTCTGTCTGTCCGCATGCCTGCTTGTCTATCTCTCTCTAACTTCTATCAGGCATTAGCTCAAAATTATGGAGAATCTAAATGTACACAAAAAAGGACAGATAAATTTGAGTACTAAGATTAGATTACAATTGGTCCTATCCCACTCTGCGACCTTTGTAGATCTATTGTAGTCCTTCCCATATTGAGAGCTCGATATCTAACTTTATTTTTTTTATTAGACTTAATAGCCTGCATACCGCCTTCCTTGCGTAGCTTTCTGCCCTCGGTTTTTCTTCTCCAAGTAAGTAAAACCGCACCCTTGCTAGGTCTTCGCACTCACAGAGTATGTGCTCCGCATGTGACCTGCTAGGTTGTAATCTGCTAGACCAATTGTGCATGTGCATATGTTTCCTCAGCCTACAATGTCCGGTCAGCATTCCCACCATCATCCTCGTAGTTTCTCGACTTTTACATAATACGTCGTATGACAATTTGGCCGAAGGGCTTTTTTAGGAATAATTTTGCGTGCCTTTATCCTGGTGGGTTTCATACCACCAGCGCAACGCCTGGTTGTTTATCCATTTGTGGATGCTCTCTTTACTTAGGCATTTAGCAATTCCACAGGAAGATTCTGGCCAGCAATTCCACAGGAAGATTCTGGCCCTATCATGACCTCCGTTGCTCCTTGCTTGGCTAATTCTTCTGCCTTTTTATTGCTTTTTATTCCTCTGTGGCCTGGTCCCAGGCTAGGGTCACTATTATGACTACCTAGTCTGTTGAGGGACTTGCGGTACTTACAAAAATATATTTTTTGTAACTTGTCGCTAGTTTATTTCGTGGAAATATTTTTTTAGCACATATTTTAGTGAATAGTTGATTACTATTTGTAATTGGGAGTCCCCTGCCCTCTTTGATCGATTAATTATATTTGGAATCATTCGATTGCGATTTTACAGGTTCATGGAAGCGTCGAATACTTTGATATATATATTTGTAATATCAGTTAATACTTTTTATTACAAGCATGCATATTGCAATAATGAATAAAATAATTACTCTATATAAATAAACAACGTAATATCGATCGAAACACACATTTTGACGTGAAAAAAGTTCACTGCGTTACTCTGATATTGACGTATTGACGATGTTATATTGAAATATTTGTTTTATAAACACTTCAAGGTAGCCAAATTAATTTTTAATATGATACAAATACACTGGAAATAAGTTCTTTGACAAGAACAATATTTTTGTTTTGGTCCGGTCAAAATGAGTACAAATTATTGAGGAACATGCGAAATATTTGTTATTTTAATTCAATTCAGAAAAGCTCCTTTTTTTATCACGCTTCTATGTAAGAATATATCCTACCTCCTATACAGAAGGCAAATGATTATCATAATGTCGGATAGTTAATCAGCCATTAAAGCACTGAGCTCTTGTGTAATCAGTTCCAAAACGGTGTGGGACCTAGACAAACTCGGCGAGAACAATATAGTCATCTTACTATGGATTCCAGGAGACACTGGATTAGAAGGAAATGAAATAGCAGATGAACTAGCAAAAAGGGGGGCTGAAATACCTTTCTGGAGGCCTGAACCCTTTTGCGGAATCAGCCCCAATGTAATATTGGAAGAAATAGGTAAATCCATTGGAACTACAGTGACTACAACCTGTTGAGATCAAAAGAATGCATAAGTCAAAGTAAAACTGCGCTAAGAGTTTTAACAGGGATCCTAACGGGACATTGTCGCCTGAATGGGCACCAGAAGAAGCTCAAAATAGAGGAGGAAGAAGAATGTAGATTTAGTAGCATGGAAGATGAAACCTCCATTCACATACTTTCCAACTGCACAGCACTTCAGAATCCTAGAGCACAGCATCTAGAGGATTACTGGATAGAAGAGGAACATTTACCTAAGTTGAAGCCTGCAGATACCCTAAAATTTTTCTGGGAAATAGAACTAAAGGAGCTACTTGAGTTGCTGAGTCTCTCCAGACACTAAGTAGAAGTAAGGGTCTCAGTGAACGTCACCACAATGAATAAATACAATACAATGTAAGAATATATGTCTGCTAGTTTCATATTTTCAAAGTGTTGATACTCTTTGTAATTTTTGCGTCAATGTCCCTCTATGTTTTTGCAATTTTTGTCACATCTTTTATTAATTTCTTCGAATTCTAGCACATTTTGTAATTTCTTGACCAGTTGCTTTCGTTTTTTTAATTAATAGTTAATTTTTTGGTTCTTTTTTCATATATTTCTCATTTCTCATTAACATTTAGCTGATTTTTGTGAACTTGTCACGTTTTGTTATTTTTTTTTTGTCATGTTTTTTGAAGTTTTTCGAAGTTTTACAGATTTTGTAATTCATTTGTCAATTTCCCTATAATGTTGTCTCAATTTTATAGCAATTTCTCACTTTTTGTAGGGTTTTTAAATTATTGTCATATTTTTTCGGTCAATTATTCTCTGGTAACTTCTCTTTCTCTGATGAGATTACAAATTAACGAAGAGAAGACAAAATATCTCATATGCTCAAGAAAAGAGAAACCGAACATAAAAGAGATAAGAATAGGGGAAAATTGTTTTGAAAAAGTGTTGGTCTTCAAATACCTAGGGGTAATTATTACCAGCAATAACAATCGAAGCGAGGTGATAACCCAGCGAATACTGATGGGCAATAAGATGTTTTGGAAGTACAAAAAAATACTGAAAGATGGAAATTTGAGTAAACAAACAAGGCTGAAATATGCAGCGGAAGCCATGTGCCATACAGCTAAGGACATGGAAAAACTAAAAATATTCGAAAGGAAAATCATACGAAGAATCAACCGCCCCAGAAGAATAGACAACGATCAGTACAGGAGCCTATACAATAATGAGATTGAAGTTATTCTAGAAGGAGAAGATATCGTTAATGTAGTTAAATCCCAAAGACTACGGTGGTGAGGACACATTCATCGCAGACAACCAGAGGAGCTAATAAGAAAAATCACTGCATGGACACCACAAACAACAAGACGAAGGGGAAGGCCAAAAGAAAAATGGGGGAATCAAATAATCGAAGACATTAGAACTCTTGATATTAGAAACTGGAATAAACTGTGCCAGGACAGAAAGAAGTGGAGAGAAATTGTAGACAAGGCAAAAAAACACAGAAAACTATGAAAAAGAAGAGATCTCAGATAACAAGGCGGAGTGATTCACCGCAATAAAGGAATCTAAGAGCTCCAAGATGGAGCGCTAATCATTTCTACGGAAATGTAAAGGCTAATATATATATATATATATAACTTCTCTTTCTATCGTTTTTTATTACAATTCCATATTTTAATTTGGTGTTTTAGTGCATTTCTCTAACCGATTAATATTATAGCATTAACGAAAACTTTTTCAAAGAAAAAAAAAGAAAATTAACGCTGGTTTTTCATAAAATTTAAAGGCCAGCGTCTGCTGTCAAATTTTAATAATGTCTCTCTCCTCCACCGTCGGAGTGGCACGCGTGTAACTTTAATAACGCTCCGCCGCCACACATTTTACCGCTCAATTATGCCGTTCCTTCCTTGTCAACTTATCAGCACCACCGCCGCCGCCACCGTCGGCATCGGCATCGGCGACAACGGCCCAAATTGTCAGCTCCTTAAATTTTATATTCAATTTCCTTAGATAGAAATTTGATTACGCACAGGACGCGGACGGGACGAACCGTCTAGAGCAAGTCAAGTCGTCATCGAGCGGACCTTTTTTCATAGGCGCCGGTTTTACATATTTTCTTCCCAGATTACCTCATTCAAAACATTCTTAAGTTTGAATGTGTGTTCAAGGCAATACTATGTCGTTGACATCATCCTTCCCAAGTCAAATATTGGTCTTAACATCCATAACAATAAAAAATCCCAACAATTCACATAAAAATAAATGGTTACGCCACAGAATCAATGCCTCATATCGTACTTTCCCCCCTTTCATCTTTCACGTTCGTCTTTTTCTTTTCGTCAAGTTGAAAAGTTTCTTTGACGACTACGCGACAATTAATTTTTTGTTAGTTGGGGAGTTACTTTTCCAGTTATTCTTCTTCTCTCTCTCTATCGACTGAGTGACTGACTGATGGTAGCTCATGGATACTTGAAGGTGTCTGATGAACAACTTGTATATTCCATTTTGAAAATAAAATTGTTTTACTTGTAACAAGCCTTTATACAAATTTACAAAAAGGCAACAAGTGTCCTTTACATCAATATCTCTCTCTCGTGTTCTCTTCCACGAGTTGTTATTTTGTTATGTCCGCAATGTTTGTATTGCTCTAAAAACAAGGACAAGCAATGAGAGCAGACGGTTTAAAAGGAGCAGAGGGTCCTTTCGCTCTAGCCAACAACTTGTTACTTTTTTCGATGCTTTAAATCTTTGTAAACAATCGCTTACAACTCTCCAGAACGGATTTATTGCCTTTTAATGTGAATACTTTCATTTATAAGAACTATGATTGTTATCTAATGGTCTACTGCTGAAATATACCGAGTAAATCGAAAATTGGTAACAAAAATTGAAGAAAATAGTATTTTTCGGACCATTGAAAAGATCTATTAGATACTCTTTGGAAGCTGTATCAAAGTATTGTTGATATCTTAGGAAAAGTTTTGACAGGAGTTCTATGACACATTGGCCTTCCCGTGGTGGTCTTTTATCAGTTTAACACAACCACAACCAAGTTCTTAGTGTGTAAAGTTTGTCCAAAATCAATAATTGTAGAAGCGATAACTTTGCATGTGCCGATCAGAAGGAAAAGCCGCAAGGTTGACGAACAAACGTTCGATTCTTTGCAATTCAATTTAGACAAATTTCACCTGCATTGAATGTTACTCCACTGTAGTCTATGTTGACTCTGTGTCCACTTCAGTTCACATTTTTCCGAACCCGAAGGAATAGTTCTGGTCCAAAATATTTCGTTGTCGAACTTCTTATCGCGAGCTCATCAGCTCATTTATTTGCAAAAATTTCGTTATGTCCCAGCTTCCATTTTAATCTTACTTTAGTACGTTGGTGTTTTTTGGCTTCCCTCAACCAGTCTGGATGTTACCTTGCGTCTAAAGCAGCAGGGGACACCTGGCTGTCACTTAATATGTTTGTTGTTGATGAGTGTCAGTTCTGTATTTTGTCATTCTAGCACATTGTTGGATAGCATAGACTTCCACCTGAAATCCAGAGGTATGTTTTGGTAAGAAGAATCATCTTCAGTTTCTCATTTCAGTACACTCCTGCTCCTGTTACTTCCCTAGTCTTTGACTACCAGTCTTTGACTACCGTCTCCTTCGTCAACGTCAGTCCGCTTGGGTTCTACCACTCCTTTCTCTGCCTAATAAGTCTTGGCTACACTTACAAGGTCTTCAATGGATGTGTTTCCCGATCTAACTGTTTTGTTGCTTAGCTTATTTTACAGCCTGAATAACCTCATCATTGCTTCTCCTATTATTAAGGGTGGGTATTATAATAGGTACTATTTTGACATATAACTGTAAGTTATGACCTCACATGTTATGGTTAACTTCAAAATGGCGGAGTTACCTTGTCGGGTGGAAGAGGTATCCATTAAAGTTAACTTTATGGAAAAACCAGGTTTTCGTTATTTGATAGTTGCCAAAATGCCAAAACTCTAGACCAAAGAAAAATTTCTCTATTAGGCAATCCAGATCACGTGACCTAATATGGCCGTGCAGGGCAAACAATTGAGACAGATAGGTTAGTTTTGTATTGTCTATTCAGTCATAAACAGTGCTCAAGACTTTTTAGTCAAATTTATTAGTATATTTTGCTTCAATTTAGTATATTTTATTAGTATTTAGTATATTGTTCATTTGATTAGTATTTTTTATTTAGAATATATCACTTTTTTCTTAGTTTTTATAAATATTGTTATTGAACAAAACTGAACAAAATGCCTGCTACATACAGCCTGATATTTGATTTTTGATTCTGTTACATCATCTCTATTGATTGCTGTTAACCACATTTCTCTACGCTTCTTACTTAATTGATTCTTGTGCACCAAAAATATGTTCTTTAAAACAGCTGGGACCTTAAAAAAAGCTTACTTGGTCTCGGTTTGAAAGGCTCCCACAACCGACTACAATACACAAGTTGTTGGCATTTTGAAGTAGGTGTTTCACTCCTAAAATCCGTAAGCATAAAAGTTAAATACTGCAGGTGATATCTTCCAATTCAAGCAAGTGAAATTTTAATGCCAGTAATTTCATAAAAGTTTCACTTTCATTATAATATTGTATATGTTTTAGTCAGTGTGTACTTACCCGTATATATTAAATAATAATTCTTGATAGTCTAAAAACCACTAACAAAAAAAATAATGTTCTTATATAGGTACACAACCAAAAGTTAGTCCTGAATTGATATACCCAGATTAAAAGTTTTATAAAACTTAACTTTCTATTGTATATTATTAGTAAAGAGACACCAAAGCAAAATAAAAGCACCTTTCTCCAAAATAAACACTTATGTAAACCAAAATCCACGGTCTACAATGTATTAAATCACATTTGTTTGCCCTGTGTCGCCATATTAAATTTTATTTGACAGGTCACTGGATTGCCTAATACTCCAGGCTCTTTTTATTTTTCTTCTTTTTTTTTGAAAATGAAACTTTTATAAAACTGACATTTTAAAACCTAAAGATAACTTGTCTGTTAAATTCAAAGTTAACTTCAAGACATGTTTATAATACCCGCCCTTGGGCAAGGCCAACTAGGTCTTCTAGTGCTGAAGTTAACGTAATTCTTATGCACTTTATTTAGTCTTATCATTGGATTTTTTCTGTCGTCTTATCACCTTTTCAAGATGAAATTAGTCTAACGGTCCCATTAATGTCTTACAGTTTTAATTATTTCCAATTTCAACGAATACACCCAAAGAACAGCTGAAAGCGAACATTTTCATCTTCACACTTGGATACGTTGTTAACTAAACGGATCAATCATATAGTGTCGAAAATTTTATAAATAATACATGAGGTAATTTGTTTCGCAAGAATATTTCCTTCCAATAATTCATTTCCGACTTTAAGAAAAGTAGAAAGAACTATTGCAAATGATTGAGTTTCCAATTTTTCCTACATTTTCGACATGGTAATGATACAAACAAGTTTTCCTAAATACCCAATCAAGGATATGTTATTTACTTTTAGTTCAGTTTGTCTCATAATCCTTAGACTGAATCGGTAAGATCTTGTAAAATGTTCCTGTTGGAATTCATTTTCGAAAGTTTCAATGCTCAACCAACCATCAAATTAACGCAAATGAAACTATTCCAGCAGTTATCGGTTGGAGTTGTAGATAATACTGAAATTTAACTGGAATTCTTTTGAATGTAGCATAACAATTTTATAGATTCGTTTATTTTAAGTAACCTTGTATAGAATGAGTGTTTTCGTAGTGTCCTTCGTTTTAAAATGTAGTGAAATATTTGTTGTTTTCTTGGTTAATATTCCAAGGTTGTCAAATGATTTGAACAGTTCATTTCAATCAATCAAAGACCTCATTTTATGTAGTTGTTTCTTGAATACATAACTAGGTCATCGGCATTTTATTTAAAACGATTTTTTTACATAACTTTTGCTCAAGTTGAAGCCTGCTGATATCCTAAAATGCCTCCGGATAATAGGACTGAAGGAACTACGTCTTTAAGACTTTCCTCGGTAAGGGGGTACAATAGGTCTCAGTAAAAATTCACATCATGAGTCTGAAACTTCATAAATAATAATTGACCGAAAAAAACAAAGTACAGACCTGACTAGAACTGTCAGTGAGACAGTAGAAAAATACGTAAGACACATTGCCGCTACGAAAGGTACGTCTTCATCCTATTTTGAGTGATGTAATTTCTCCCGATTGATAGGTCGCGGTGCGCGTAATCTATACATCAACTAACAAAATTTTTGTAAATCAAAGATTAGGGTTAACGTTTGTAATACATTTAAACGGTTCATTATTGTGATATCTGTTGGAAAATAGCAGAGGTCATCATGATTTCTAAACCTGGGAAACCCATGAATGAGGTTTCGTCACACAGACCAATATCACTGTTACCAGTCATATCAAAACTTTTTAAAAAAATATGTTTAAAAAGACTTAAACCCATTATTGAAGAAAAATACATAATCTCCACTAATCAATTTGGCTTTAAAGAAGGGCACGCCACAATAGACCAAGTCCACAGACTTACGGATCAATTAGAAAAGGCACTAGAAGAAAAGAAGGTATGTTCAGAGGCATTCTTGGATGTGGCACAGGCGTTCGATAAAGTCTGGCATCAAGTACTCGAATATAAACTTGAAAAAATTTTATCTAAACAATACAGCTTGCTGTTAAAATCTTACATTAATGGAAGAATGTTTCGTATTAGATGCGAAGATCAATACTCACAACTACGACCAATAAAGGCTGTGTACCACAAGGCAGTGTTCTGGGCCCATTGCTGTACCTCCTATACATTTTTGATATACCAGTAACAGAACAAACTACAGTAGCCACGTTTGCAGATGATACATGTGTACTGGCAACTGGCAAAACTGAACAAGAAGCCAATAAAATACTTCAAGAAGCCCTAAATCAAGTCAATGCATGGACAAAAAGCTGGCGCATTAGATTTGATGAAAATAAATCAGTGCATGTAAATTTTACAAATAAACACACTGGTCAAATGCCAATATTTATTAACAATAAAAGTATCCCATATGCAAATACGGCTAAGTATCTAGGCATGAACTTAGATGCGAAGTTACTATGGAAAGAGGAAAGAAGAAAAGAGAAGAGCTGAATCTTAAATATGGAAAATTGTATTGGTTGTTAGGGAGAAAATCTGAACTGTTAACTCGAAATAAATTGATGATATACAAACAAGTTTTAAAACCTGTATGGGTATACGGCATACAACTTTGGGGGTGTGCTTGTGCGAGAAATATTGAAATCATACAAAGATTCCAGAACAAGGTACTAAGAGGCATTGTCAACGCTCCTTGGTATGTAAGAAATAGCGACCTCCATAGAGACCTGGGTGTGGATATGGTAGCAGACGAGATAAGAAAATTTGCAAAGAAGCACGAAGAACGGCTCCACAACCACGATAACGTCGAAGCAATCCAGCTGCTGGACCAAAGTTGGTTAGTAAGAAGACTCAAAAGGACTGAACCGTTTGAACTAGTGTAGTGGTTCAAAAGCAGAGCACAGTGCGTGTTGTGTAGAAAAACCGAGTAAAAATAAATCTGAGTAGTTACCAGTGGGTCTAACTCTGTATAACTTTTTAATTTTAAGATTTTAACAGAAAAATATTGCTTGTTAATTATGTTTCTAGATTAGTTGTAAAAAAAAATATTGTGATATTTTGGTTAGGATTAATCATAGACCTGCTTTTTTTCTATTTCTTCCTATGTAATGTGTTAGAAAGACATTAACAATCGATGACGCACACCAATAAGGCTTTTGAATGAACTATATTACTCAGTACAATAAGTAGCTATGAAATTTTGACAATAAAAATGAAATCCATAGAATAATATCACAAAAATATACACTGTATATTTATATCAATTCTTTTTATGTTTGAGGATTGCTCTGTTGAAGAGACATCGTAGCTTTGTTAGTATGTTAGCGCTCTATTCCTTATTTCCACGTCCGTTTTCCCATTTTCAGTTATGCTACCCTGGTAATCGTATGTGGACCCTCTTTCAAATATTAAGCAGTTACATGTATCGGTTTTTATTCTTTGTGCTATAGTAATTTAGTAAATTTTACCCACTTCTTTTCATGAACTCTATTTTATTCATATCATTTTTTGGGAATAAACCTTCTATTTTAACTGATTCAAATTTCATTCCATTGTTTCAGTTAATTTCCCGGGATTTCTACAATATTCCCATTTTATTATTAGGCTAAAATGTGATGTTTCAACTGAATAAATTCAACAAAAAGATGCGAAGCAAACTAAAATTTCCGCAATAAAGTACGTATTCCACTTCACGGTTCCTTTCTCTTTAAATTCCTGTTGCTTCGTTCCAATGAATGCATCAACATACTTTTGAACTATAATAATTATTAAAACTTTTTGTTAAACTAGATAATACCCCGGTGGATTACGGGAGTTTGGAGGAAATATGTTCAACACAATGTTGTCTTTTTTTGTAATTACCATATTTTAGAGAAGTTTACTATAATTTACTTTTAACTTCTCTGTATCTGTAGAGTAGGAGGGTGAGTGTGGGACATGTGACCCATTGTAATCCTCTCAAGAAGTTGTCCTACTAGGTCATCATCCATCCTGTCCTTCCCAGGAAGGTGAACAAGTCACTAGGAGACATCTACTTTACATCGGCAGGTGTAGGCCAAGACTCTGACAGTTTCATCTTCCTGTTCACACATCCTGCATAGAGGTGTGTCCACTAGCCCCATAGTATGGAGGTGTTTGCTTAGTTGACAGTGGCCAGTCAGAAATCCTACTGTTAACCGTAGGTTTTTCTTGGTCATCGCCAAATATTTCTTTGACGCCAGCTTCCCAGGGTCGCCCAGGGTGATCCTGGCAAGACTGTATCCTTTGATTCCATCCCATCTCTTAAGTGATTGAGCATGGGTGTGACGTTTGGCTAGTTCCGCAATTGTCGAAGTCGTTAGGCCGTAAGTGTCACTGGGCCCTGAAATTATTAGTCCAGCCGCTTCCCTGGCTAAAGAATCGGCAATGCGATTACCTTTACTCTTGTAGTGCCCTTCAACCCACCTCAGGATAATATTATTATCTGCCGAGGCGTTAGCTAAATCTTGGTGGCACTCTAGTACTAGCCTCGATATAACACGTTGTCTGTTCAAGGCTAATAGGGCTTGTCTACTATCAGTGCAGATTGTTATGTTTTTGCCAGTAATTCCTTTTCTGGTTAGTTCTTTTGTGGCAATTGAGATATCAGCCAGTTTTGTTTGAACCACGCTGTGATGAATGAAAGAAGTTACATAATTACTTACAAAAGTCACAGATCCAAGTATCAAACTCTGGACCAGCACAATCATAATGTGCCCAGAGCCCACACATTAAGCATTTAATTTAATATTCCATAATTAGACACCGACGACTATCCATATTTGGACATATTTTTTCAAACTCTTCTACTAAATATTTTTTAAAGTCACAATATTTTAATGACAAAAGATCACAAAATGGTGAAATAAACATAATACCGATATACTAAATAGTATAACACTTACGTAAACAAACATAACAGCTGGTAATACTCGTTTATTACTTACCTTTAAAATTTTCTGCACGACAACAAAACAAAACACGCCTGCCACTCGTGAAGCATTCGCGCATCTGACTCGATGGTGTGGGTGCGATAGTTAGTAGACCGAATGAAACAGAAGATGGTCGAGTGTTGCGTTTCATACTTATAGTCTTAGAGAAATGAAGGCATTCCATAATAGGATACTATTCCATATTTGGTGACTTTTCTCTATATTATACACCAAGGTGTGAAGACTATTATTGTTGACCAGAATAAGGTACGAGGTTTGTGAATAGTGTTTATACAATTTTATTCAAATAATTTTATCTTAGTAGGTGATTTCAAGCAGCAGATATGTTAAAGACAATCTCCTGGGTATACAAAATTATGTTGCACAAGTTTTTGTTAAACTACTATCCCTGAAGTCTCAATATATTAGAATTTATCGCTTATTTGCCTGGGTTAATGATAGAAAAAAATTATTAACCACTAATAGAGAAATTCAACTCCTCAGTTGGCTAGAAGATGCAATAATGGTCCAACTTCACCGCTAGGAGTGCAAAAAATTATTATTCAACTGATCCTTTTACTAGAACTACAATTTCAATATTTCACAATTTTCCATATATTTGTGACATATCTAGATCGAAGTAGAATAAAATTTAGTTTATAATTGATTATTATTGAAATATCGGACATGCCAAATATCATATGAATGATGACCAATCGAAAACGGGGGTATGTCTATGTCGACGGTGTCATATATCTCAATCTACGTGCGCGTCTCTATATATCAATTTGTCTGTCTTTCTGTTCTGTAAGGGTTTTATGCTTGCACATTAATCTCTGTGAGTGCTCAACTCTCCTATCTCCTACTCTACTACCCTCCCCCCTCCTACTTCCCGGTTTTATTCACTCTTTCTCGTTCCTCCTAGATACTCTTCCGATAGTGGTGTCGCTCTGTTGGGAAGTTTTCAAAAGCAGTAGCGCATACAAGAGAAATTAACGGTCGTAGAAATTGGAAAAATTTAAAATCTAAGCTGAAATAAAATTTCAACTGTAAAACTCCATTGAGTGATGTGTAATTTTATTTAATAGTGTGTAAAAATATCTTCTTACTTTTGGAAATTTGTATTCGTATCTTTTTAATTTTTCATTCGCGAACGGCACTGATGAAAATACGATCTGAGATATTGAGACATTATGGAAATTCAGTTTAGGGTATTGCATAATCGCAAGTTGGGAATTTTTATGACGTGTCAGGGTTTTGTGGGTGTATAAAAGTTTGTCCTCCTCTCTTTAGCTAACAATAAAAAGTAAGAGTATCGATATAAATTACATTATTCCTTCGTATCCTTATTGCAATTCAATTCTATCGGTTTTGCATTACCTTTTAAACAATTTAGCATAAAGCGTAGTAAAAGTGCTGAACTTTTTGATGATGCCTTCAATGTTATTGTTAAATTTGAACTGAGTTGAAAACGAAAAAAAATAAACAGAACAACAAGCTTTTAGATTAAGATGGGATAAAAATTAGTGAAACTTTGCTACTGATTCCACTGCGAATTTAAAAAGATCTATTGTAGTCATCCTTATCTATATTTTTGAGACTGATTATTTCCAATAATTATTATTTGCCAGTGTGGTTTTCCATCGCCTACAGCAAAGAACTGAACCTGCACATGGCTTCTTCTGTCCCTGGTTAACAGTTTTGATAGGATTCCTGTCTTCAGTCTATCGTAAATTTTATTACGGACTGTTCATCATTGTATTCCAGATACAGACTGATTTAGGACTGTTTACAAAAACTGTCAACTCTGTTCAACCAAGAGGTAAGGATTAAGTGGATTCTTTGCCAAGCCTCAAATTTTTGACATGTTTTATATGTCCGTTTAAAACTTTAACCAAATAACCGTGTACGAAATACAATCAAACGAATCCAGAAATGATGACATGTTTTCTATGCATCATTAATGGGTTCTCATTCCCCTAAGAGATGGGATGGAACCATAGGATGCAACTGGCCAGGATAACCCTGGGCGACTCTCTGATGCTGGCGTCGAAGAAATATTTGGCGATGACCAGGAAAAACCTACGCTTAACAGTAGGATTTCTGATTGGCCACTGTCAACTAAGGAAACACCTCCGTACTATGGGGCTAGTGGACACACCTCTAAGCAGGGTGTGTGAACAGGAAGATGAAACTGTCAGGCATGTCTTATGCGAGTGTCCGGAGTTATCGTCGATAAGAGAGTGAGTGTTCGGTGAGTCTTGGCCTACACCTGCCGATATAAGGAGATGTCTCCTAGTGACTTGTCCACCTTCCTGGGAAGGACAGGATGGACGATGACCTAGGAGGACAACTACTCGGGAGGATGTACAATGGGTCACAAGTGGCCAAGTGGCACAAGTCCTGTGAGCCTACACTCACCCTCCCTACTTTACAGATACAGATGGGTTCTCATTACTAGGACATCTGCATTTATGTATTTACATACACATAATATGTTGCTGAGAAAAGCATCAAAGACTAGTATAGTAGCTCCTTTAGACCAGCTTCCAGGAGGTATTTTAGGATGTCATCTGCATATCTTAGAAAGAGAAGTTTGACCTGGATATTTTATTGTGGAGGACATCTACAGATGTACTCCGATATAGTGGTGATAGGACCACATCCTGAGAGGAGGACTGAGACGTAAATGGTCCTAATTAACATAATTGACGGTACAAGAAATACAGTCAAAGTAAAAAGCAAAAGTGTAGATAGAAATGGTAAAATGGTGATGAAAAATAGAGAAAAAATATTATAAAAATTCTACAAACGACCTAAAATCTATATTTAGTTTCTGTTGAATCAAAATTTGTGTTATTTCAAATTAATAATTGTATGGTAAAACTGTACTTTCGCCAAAAAATTAGAGAGAGAGAGAGATATTTACTTAGAGATTAAATCGACATTTTCATCCAACAACCTCAATTCTGGCTTCGTGCCCGCCATGATGCTCGTAACACGGGCCTTTCACTTTTACTAGGTTGGCGTCCCCGTAGCGACGCTGACGGGCGCCTGGCGTCCCCTCTTACTCCTCCTTTCTCAAACTGGCGCCACCGTCCTCACTTTTTACAGCTCAAAGGAACAAGAAAAACTACCCATTATTGCCTACGGTTATCTTAAGGAGTCCCAATAAAAATGTCGTTTAGAGAGTAAGGCCGCCGTTAATAACAATTGCTTTCTATCAATTTATAGCAACTCCGGTCCGAATCATCTAGATGTCGGCGATAAAATCTTTTCTTTGTATGAGAGATAAGAAAGTTTTAATATTCTTTCTTTTCGGATTAACAATGGATTTTTTTTCGACGGAAGTTTTGCGAGAGGTGTTTTGTAGTTTGCCTGGTATAGGGTCGCGAAAAATGGTCATTTGTAGGAAATAGTTTCGGTGATATATTACAGCTCTTTCGAGCTACAATATAGGAAGAGATAAAATTTAACAATTATGGATGCCATCAATATAACATGCTTTAGTTTTTTTGTTTTGATAAAAAGTTTCAACCACCATATCAT
Source organism: Galerucella tenella (assembly GCA_910591685.1). Classification (NCBI taxonomy): domain Eukaryota; kingdom Metazoa; phylum Arthropoda; class Insecta; order Coleoptera; family Chrysomelidae; genus Galerucella; species Galerucella tenella. The sequence goes on from CAJUYH010002491.1 coordinate 37,562, forward strand.
AACAAAAACTTACTTTCAATCGGTAAAGCTCTTGGCCGATAAATGGTTTTTATCCACTAAAGTTCTGATTTCCTCTTCTCTCTTCTACTTAGCTCCTGAGAGAGGAGTCTCTAAAAACTGTCATGTTAACCAGGAAAGGAATTTCTGGCAAAAACATAACTAGCTGTACTGATAGTAGACAAGCCCTATTAGCCTTGAACAGACAACGTGTTATATTGAGGCTAGTACTAGAGTGCCACCAAGATTTAGCTAACCCCTCGGCAGTTAAAAACATTATCCTGAGGTGGGTTAAAGGGCACGGCAGGAGTGAAGGTAATCGCATTGCCGATACTTTAGCCTGGGAAGCGGCTGGACTAAAAATTTTTGGACCCAGTGACACCTACGGCCTAACGACTTCGACAATTGCGGAACTAGCCAAACGTTACACCCATGCTCAATCCCTTAAGAGATGGGATGGAATCAAAGGATGCAGTCTTGCCAGGATCACCCTGGGTGACCCTGGGAAGCTGGCGCCGAAGAAATATTTGGCGATGACCAGGAAAAACCTACGTTTAACAGTAGGATTCCTGACTGGCCACTGTCAACTAAGGAAACACCTCCATACAATGGGACTAGTGGACACACCTGTATGGAGGATGTGTGAACAGGAAGATGAAACTTTCAGACATGTCTTAATTAAGAAAATTTTCGCGCAATTACAATTAAGTACAGTTCTTTCAACAAGAATGGATTGCTCAGTTGGTTTCTGTCTTTGGTAGTTAAACACCACATCAGTCAAAACGTCGAAGCTATAGAGGAAAGTCACCAAATATGGAATACCATTTTGTTTTTGGGATATAAAAAAAACTTCATATAAATTAAATCAGTTTAATGTTTTTACTAATCAGTCATACATTTATATGTAGTAATTAACAGCCTTCAATCAAATATATTAGTTATCAAATTAAAATCTAACACAAAAAACAAAATCACAAATGAGTAACCAAATATGGAATGGGTATCAATATATGGAATATAAGCATAAATCAACATAACAATAACAAAAATGGACATTAATATCTTTGAGATCAATTAAATAAATATAATATATTGTGATTAATGAAAGAAGTTACATAATTACTTGCAAAAGTCACAGATCCAAGTATCAAACTCTGGACCAGCACAATCATAATGTGCCCAGAGCCCACACATCAAGCATTTAATTTAATATTTCATAATTAGACACCTACGACTGTCCATATTTGGATTTTCATACTAGTTCAAACTCTTCTAAATATTTTTCAAAGTTACAATATTTTTAAATGACAAAAGATCACAAAATGGTGAAATAAACATAATACCGATATACTAAATAGTATAACACTTACGTAAACAAACATAACAGCTGGTAATACTCGTTTATTACTTACTTTTAAAATTTTCTGCACGACAACAAAACAAAACACGCTTGCCACACGTAAAGCATTCGCGCAACTGACTCGATGGTGTGGGTGCGATAGTTGGTAGACCGAATGAAACAGAAGATGGTCGAGTGTTGCGTTTCATACTTATAGTCCATATTAGGATACTATTCCATATTTGGTGACTTTCCTCTACGTAAGCTGATCCAAGAAAATCGACATATTGTGAAATTGGATCGTCATTGAGTATTTCAAAAACCACAATCCAAAAAATTTCACATGAAGTATCTGTAAAAATTTAGTTTCTTGTTGGATACCGCATCTGTGACGTAAGAACATAAAGCAATTAGAATTAACGCCTTAAAAACTCTATTCTGAATGTACCGACAAGCTTGTGGAAAAACCTTCATCGATATTAGAATAGTTCACACTCAACTTGCTCCATAGAAATGAATTTCAAAGCAACAAAAGTTGGATCAAGTTCATTTTCCGAAAGTAATATATTCCAGTATAATTTTTTAGATGCTAAACAATAAGATTAATGTTAGCAGACTTCCCCGTATTGAAGATGATTTGTCAAGATGCACATAAGTTGCTTTCCCATCAAATTGAAAGGGTCTTGACTAAGCATATTATTTTAATCGATTTTTTCCAAAGAGATGATGTCATTGGATCGTTCCGAATCGGATATCCATTCTAATATATTTTCATTTATGAATGATGATGATATC